>CAEFZY010016168.1:0-127814 GCA_903066815.1 Brachyrhaphis roseni
AGATAGATAGATAGATAGATAGATAGATAGATAGATAGATAGATAGATAGATAGATAGATAGATAGATAGATAGATACTTTAAAGCAGAGTCACTTTCGCAAAATAATGCTGGAAATCTGAATTTTTTGGAAAATAAACAACTCAGAGATGCTCCAAATTTGCAAATTAAGTTACACCAAACAAAAACCAACAAAGAGAATTAAAAAAAATTATAAATAGCGCACTGAGCTCCGACTTACTTTCAGATACTCGTTCTCTGACCTCAAGTCTTCAACCTCCCTCTGCAGCTCCTCGGTTGTCTCCCCCATCAGGAGATCCATGAAGGCTGTTTTACTCGAACCGAGCCCCGCCGCCGCATTCGGCTGGAGCGCGCAGGTATCTGCCGCAGATTTTGCGCAGCACGGCGCGTCCTGGCGCGTCCCCCCGCTGTCCGGGCTCTCATAAGCTCTCCCGTCGATCCAGCTTAACTCGTTATCGCTGCTCGGAGAGTCGCGCTTGTTGCCCTCCGAGGTGCAGTCGGAGATCTCCGAGCTGCTGTCCGAGGAGGACTGCTTCCCGGACGGGCAGCCGGAGTCTTTGCTCAGGTCCTCCGAGGCGTTGCTGGCGTCCGACAGCTTCCTCTGCGCGCCGGGGCTCCGGTGGCTCTCCGCGGGGACTCCAGAGGGTTTCCCCGCTTGCTTTCTCTGCGGTTCGGCTGGTTTCATGTCTGGTTTACTCTCCCACTGACCGGACTGTGTGTCCTCTTCACCGGTCAGATCCTTCTTCTTCTTCTTCTGGACCAAAAGCTGCTGCTGCTGCTGCGTCCTGGACTGCTTCTGACTGCGGAGCGCAGACTTTGCGCTTTTATCACCGTCTTTAGTCATTCTCTTCTTCTAGTTTTTAAACAATATTTATCGGGGTGAAAATACCATATTTCAGTGTTATAACTCAAAACTCACGGCTGGAGGATGTTTGGCCAACAGCTCTGCATCTTCAAGACTGAAACTTTTCCACCGCGCGTAAAGACAGAAATAAATGGTGTTGGAGGAAATGACTTCCGGTTACGTTGCAAAATAAAACGGTGCACGGTGATTATTGGTTCTTCCCATCATTTTTAGTCACTATTCTCAACATTCATTGCAGCAAAAACAAATGACTCAATATCTGAGTCATGACTCCACATGTTCAGATCCTGGTAAAGGGTTTGGAAATTTAATCTCTGAGTAGTTTTAAGGATAATCCCAAAGTTTTCAGCATTTTTAACCCTCTCTTTTGTCTTGAGAAAATTTTCTATTTTAACAGTTTGTTTTCTGGACTAATTTCCTGTTAAAATAAGGTTGCATGTTCAGCCTCTTTTAGAAAATGTGTGTTATGAAAAATAAAAAAAACCCAAATAATTACTTTCTACATGTTTGGTGAACAGCTTCCATCACACGAACCCATCAACAAGTTTTACATTCAAATGAATATGAAGATTTGTAATGGCATCATTATTTTAAAACCCACACTGTCTGCAACAAATGAAAGCAAATTAATTCATAAACAGACTAATTTGTTCTGAAATTCACTGAGTTTTGAGCGACTTTTTCTTAACCTGCACTCAACTACAGTAAATCTATATACGTACATCTATAAGATCTATAAGTACAAAAATATTCATAACCCTCTGGTTGATTTAGATTAAAAAAAGAAAATATTTAGTCATCCAAGCCCTTCACTTTTTAAAATAAATGAGGCACACATTTCCTAAAATATAAATATAGTGGGCATCAGTAAAAGATAAAAAAAATATATTTTATTTTATTCAGTGTTTATTCAGGTTCATGGTATTTATTTTAACAGAGGTTTGGTAGATTTACTCAATTACGTTTACTTGATTTTTTGGGGGGAAAATGACTTACACAAGTATTTTGACTATGCTGTACTTTTTACTTGAGTTATTTTATTAAGAAATATCTCTTACTTTAGTAAGATCTCTGGATATTCCACTGTTAGCATCTTCACTGAATGAAAACAAGATTTTATCCAAAACTTCACCAGACACTGTCACACCTGCAGTTTTTGTTAAAGTTTCATGAGTTTTATATTGAAAGAAACTGAAATTATGGAAAAAGTAAAATTTTTTCCGCTGATTTTGTTATATCGTAACTATGTTATTTATATTAATTATTTTTAATTTTGGTCCCTAAAATACCAAAATTCCCACATAACTTTATATTTGGGTCCTTTCAATGACGTAATTTTTAAATATTAAATTATTAATGTTTTGATCAGTCACTCAGTACTTGAGCAGCATTTGATTTCTTTTTTTACTCTTACTTCAGTAATTTCTTGCTTCTTTTTACTTTTACATGAGTAAAAATGTCAAAGTATTGCTACTCTTATTTGAGTATAGTTTTTTGTATACTACCTCTGATTTTAATTATTTTTAATTCAAATCTACTCAGACATGTCGACAAAATTAAATATTATTCTTTATGTCTGAAGCTTAAATTTCAGCCTGGTGGAATAAATTTCCTTTTTCTTGTCTTATTATTGAATGTGAGTTTAAAATAGCAGCTCTTTGCCTTCTATTTCTAGGCATCTCGTAGCTGCGATCTGATTGGCTGAAGGCCCTGCCAATCACCGTGTCCTTGCCACCCACTTCCGGCAGGCTCCAGCGGCGCTACACTTTTCAGTTATTTATGTAAGCCGAGGCCAAACTGACACACATTAACAGGTATGTGTACTGTGTCCGTGTGTAATTGTTCGTGTCAGAGTGTAGACATGTGTTTGCGTGTGAACGTGTCAGTGCCATGAGCTAATCTCGGCTCCAGATCACTGCTAACGGTCTCCAGATGCGATGCTAGTTAGCCGTTAGCTGAGACTTTGTGAGGAGCGTTGCTGCTGACTGCGAACCAAAAACATGCTGTTGTTTTTGTCACAACCTCTGTTGCAGTGATGTTCGGCTCCACCAAGTGGTTTTAAAGAACTGTCCGGGTTACAGGTCGTGTTTGTGGCCGTCTGTGATGCTCGCAGGGAGGCGGGGCAGCAGAAACGTCGGACCGACGGTGGAAACATGACCGCTGAGTAACATTTTGTTACCTTTTTTCTGCTCAGTATGAACAGCGAGGAGGAATTTTTCGACGCTGTGACAGGTGAGACTGGCTAACAGAGGCGTAGCATCGTTATGGTTTCTCCTAATGTGTCAGTGAATGAAATGGGTTTTCTGTTTCTTGAAACTTCCCCCGTCCCAGGACTGGAGTCTGATGATTCCTGTGAGGTCAGTTTCAAAGATGCCCTGGTGTTTGACAGCAAACAGGTGAGCGATGGCAGCAGCATGCAGAAGAACGGGGTGTGGGAGCGCAGGTGAGAAATTATCAATTCAACTCACTTTATTTATATTGCTCCAACTCATAACCCATCATCTGAATCCAATTTACAGTAAGAAAAAAGTAGTTTCAATCTAATCTTTAATGCCAAATTGGTGTTATTAAATGTTTTCTATCTAAAGAACTCCAGCAGTTTGCATTGAATTATTGAATCTCAATGAATGAACTCCTTTTATTAATTTGGCCATTTTTTCGTTCGGTTTATACGGGTTCATCGTGCAACATAAAGCTGCCTTTTATCTACTATAATTTTGTGCACAGATTTGAATTTGTTTTTGCCTTTTGTCTAATCTAGATACTTAAATCGAACAATCAAGTCTATTTATATAGCACATTTCAACAGTTCAAAGTGTAACAGATGTTACATTTTGTAATCATCACCACACATCAAATATATTGGTCAATATTCCATTTATTTTGTTTTAAAATAGATTCTAAATGGGGGTGTTTTAGCCTTATTTAAAGGAACTCAGTACAATACACTTTAAGACTAATATTTTAATGCTGAACAAATCCAGTCACTTGTCAAAAACAACCTTCATTTATAAGTTTTAGGCAAGATATTGATTTCCTAAAGAGCTGAGGAAAGTCATGCTTATTTTGTAACATGAACAGACTCATTTAATATATTAGAATATTATGGAAAAGTTCATTTATTTCAGCATATCATGTAATTACACAGAGACTAATGTTTTAAAGCCTTTCTTTTTGGTAATTATGATTTATTTTCCACTTATTCATAATGAAAACACAACATTTAAGATCTGAATATTTAATCAGACCAATTTAAAAAATATTTATTTTTTAATATAGAAGTGTGGACTAAGTTAAAGGTATGTTTAATATCTGCCTGAAGGTTATTTTTGGTTCAACGTCTGCTTGGATGGGTGAATGTTTGTCTCACTTTTGTACTCAACCTTATGATCTGATTTTATTTACATAATATTTGATACAAAGGTTTAAAAACTTGATCGATTTACATTTTACAGCAGCTGCTCTGATTATTTGGAGTAATTTAGCTTGTGATGTAGAAACGTTTTTATCTAGTGAATGAGAGTCGTGTCTAAAGTAAACCTTATATGTGGGTTTTTGGCAGAAAAAAGTTGTAAATTTTTACTTTAAACAGAGTTAAAGGCTGAAATAATGAATGAAGGAGCTAGCTGAATGTTTCCAAAGTGAAAAGTAATTAAAAACTAAATACCCTGTTACAATAAATATAAACAAAGAAGATATTTGAACAGTCAGTGTGGAGTCCACCGAGTTGGCTTTCCTGGAAACAGTGTAAAAATAAACAGGCGGCGGTGCATGCAGAGAGCGCGGTGTCGCAGTATTCAGAATGAGGTTACGGAATGAGATTTCCTTCAGACCCAAAATACAAAATATGGCTGTGACTGTTATAAACAACCTGGTGTGCAGCAGAAAGAATCACTAGAGAGCCACAATGATTCAGAGATAAAGAAGACTTTTTATCTATCGGCTCATTTATTCACATTTTAGCTTGTTTGTGATAATTAATAATTCTGTTAATAAATAATTAACAAAAGATAATCGTTGGTAATATCTTGTATAACAACTGTAATCTGTAAACTGTTTGAATGCAAGAATGTCTTCAAACAAGTTTTGATTTGAGAACATTTTTTAGTGTATTTTAAGTTGAACTGGATAAAAGAAATTGTTTTATACATATGGAGCTACCATTACTTGAAATGGAGTGTGATATGTTAATTTTTAATTACGAGAATAAAGTATTAATATTATCAGAATAAATGCATAAAAGTAGGAGAAAAAAGCTGTGATGGTTATCAAGATCTGATGTGACCAAAACGACAAGTTTGTGTTTCTTTCTTCAAAATAAACTATTTTATTTTCGCAATAGCCTCAAAGTCCTGCTACTGATAATAATTTGATTTTGATGTGTTCAAAGATTAAATGTTTCCTTATTTATAAAACTAATACAAAGGTATAAAGTTATTTATTAAATCACAAGATGCTCAATATTTCTTATTTTAATTTTAGTTAGTTTTTGTGTTGGAGTTCTCATAAAATTACTACTTTATTCTCCTAATATTTATTCTGGTAATGTTACAACTTTATTGTCCCACAACTTTATTCTCATAATTTAAAAGTAATAATTCTCAGCTCTAATGCTTCTTAATTATTTTTTGGCTGCTTTTTATAAGTTTTTTAATATCCTTTTGTCAAAATGTGCGCCAGGAAAGCCCTGCCTGCAGAAACAATCTCCAGGAACAATTTCAGTGTGTGGAGCATATTGAAGAAATGCATTGGAATGGTGAGTCCTTCTCCGTGCAAAAACCCCCAAACTCATCCAAACGCTAGCAGAGTTGTGTGAATGTTAAAGTTTTCTCACGGCTTTATTGCGTATTTGTTGAAAAGTGACATTTCCAGTTATTTCTGACAATGTTTTGCCATAATTTTGTATGAATTTGATTTGTCTCCTGTCACAGGAGCTTTCCAAAATCGCGATGCCGGTTGTGTTTAACGAGCCGCTGAGTTTTCTCCAGAGAATCTCTGAGTACATGGAGCACACTCACCTCATCCACGAAGCCTGCGGCCTGTCGGACGCCGTCGACCGCATGCAGGTAGGGATCATTTATCTTTTATTTCCTCTGGAAATAATCACAGATTAATCACAAATTAAACTGATCTAGATGAGCTGTTTGGCTCCAAAACCTGTAAAACTTTTCTTTTTATGATCCTTGAGAAAATCAGATATTTTTTTCTTATGGAACAAATCGCTGCTCATTTTCTTCTAAGGTATGTTGACATATTAAATACAAATTTCTGGTTTTGGTGCAAAGATGAAGGAAACAAATACACTTTATCAAGAATAAAGTACATATAAGTTGCGATAATTACAGATTTAAAACAAACAAACAAATGTAACATTGTATTAATGCTTATGAAACAAATCTGTAGAAAAATCAGACAAAAAAGAAAACTAAGATTAAGTTTTACTTTTATTGAAATAATAAAACTTAATATTCTATCAAAATATAATAACATATATGAACTCAAACTGCAGTGTCATTGCATAGATATGTTTTATTTTTGTTTTTGTATGTATTCATTTAGTGTTTTGTGCTGAAGATCAATATTTTTTCTCTTTTTTATTCAAAACTTTCTGTTAATATCAACATGTAACATATTCACATTAAACTGTAAATGAATAAAATAAACAAATTAAAACATAAGTAATTATAAGCTGAGATCATTAAAAACAAGGTGTGTGTATCTTCATTAGCGCAGACAGAGCATCTGCAAAGCATGTGAATGCATTTAATTAATTAAAATCACCAGGTTATTGTAACAATATTGACCCAGAAGCTGAAAATCTGTAACATATTTGAAGTCTCTGATTTGCAACACAGCTTCTTTTTACCTGTTTATTAGCTAGCTTTAGCTAGCATGTCACATTCTAAAGAGGCAGAGACTTTGTTTTCTTACAGCATCTTTATCTGCCACTGAAATTATGCAAGTCAGATGTGAAGTAGCGTGTTTGGTGAAAATCGTTCTGATCCGGTCCTCGTGTGGGTGGCAGGTTGTTGCTGCGTTTGCTGTTTCCGCTGTAGCATCTCAATGGGAGAGAACTGGAAAGCCATTTAATCCTCTGTTGGGGGAAACGTATGAACTCATAAGGTAAAACCCCAGATATATTTATTGTAATATCTACCAGCTTTTCTAATATTCTGCGCCTGTTTTCTAATTGATTTGTATGTTTATTATTTTAGGGAGGATGAAGGATACAGATTGATCTCTGAGCAGGTGAGCCATCATCCCCCCATCAGTGCCTTCCACGCTCAGTCTCTGAAGCAGGAGTTTGAGTTTCATGGCTCCATCTACCCAAAGCTGAAGTTCTGGGGTAAAAGTGTTGAAGCTGAGCCTAAAGGCACAATGACCCTAGAGTTATTAAAGTAAGCATTTAATCACATTTTTTATTCATTTTTGCCTGTGTTCTGCATATTGTTGCTTTTATTTACTTTATAACGCTGCAACTGATTATTATTTAGCAATGCTATTGGTTAATCAAAGCAAAATTAGCACATTCTACAGGTTTTTCATTTAACCACTTAAGTCTTTTTATAGAATATTAAAAATATGCAAATAAACAAATAATTCATTTTTTAAATAAGAAAAGAAACGTTTTTTTTTTATTTTTTTTATCTTAAACCTTTGTTTCCAATTAATTTTCACCCAAAACTATTCAAGTGGCATTGAGGAGTTCAAATTCACTAAAGAAATGCTATATTATTGCATCTTAGGTAATAAAATGTTTCTTTTCTTATTTAAAAAAGAAACTGATTTGTTTATTTGCATATTTTAATGCGAATAAAATAAGCATTAATGCAAAAAATATTTTGCATTAAATATTTCCATATTTTAATGCAAATAAGCAAATTAGCTTAATCACTGCTCTGAATATGCTGTTATTTTCTGCAAATGGCTTTCTTTTTGAGTCTGTATACTCCAGTTTACTATTAATCGATTACTAAATTAGTTGATTATTTCAGTAATCGATTAATCGTTTCAGATCGAGTTACTTTTAGCAAATTCAGCAGGAATTGGCTAAATATGATGCTAGTTGTTCAGGAAGCAGCTTCACATTTAATCCAAATGTGAAAGTTTGGATCTTTCTTGGATTATCAAGACTGCTTATGATGTTGTATTTTTACCGTAGACATAATGAAGCGTACACCTGGACGAATCCAATGTGCTGCGTCCATAACATCATTTTGGGGAAACTCTGGATCGAACAATACGGAACAGTGGAAATAGTCAACCACAGGTACAATTACTGATGCTAGAAAAGCTTGTTATGAGTATTTATCCCTCATGCTGCCTTGATTTCCTCAGCACTGGAGATAAATGCATCTTGAACTTTAAACCATGTGGGATGTTTGGAAAAGATCTTCACAAAGTCGAAGGATTTATCCAAGACAGAAGGTGAGAACAGGAGCAGGTCAGGTACCAGGGCTATCTATTCATTTAACTTTTGGGTTTTCAAAGGTTTAATTTTTGGAAAATGTGGACCCCCCCACCATTGCATTTGTTGGGTTTCCATAGTTACGAGTGTTGTCAGCTCGCTCAAGGCAGCCATCTTGTTTAAGCTTCTGTTTATTTGGACTTTGAATTCAGGTCAACTTGATGACAGAGTATTAGGTCCAGGCTACAAATATATTTTTTATTATAAGAATAAAGTTATAATATTACAAGAATGAAGTCATTTTTTATGAGAACTCCTGCAAAAAATAACAAAAAAATTAGAATGACAAATAAGAAGTTATACTTTGCAATACACTTTACTGAAATACTTAATTTTTTAACTCATCAGCATCAAATTATCCATATCAGGACTTTGAGTTTATTTTGAAAAAAAACCAACATCCTTATCACTAATTTTTTTTCTAATTAAAATGTGTTTTTTCTCAACATTTTAAGATGTTCTTCTGGTAAAATTGCATATTTATTCTGCTAATATTGTGTCTTCATTCTCATAATTAACACAAATTCTAGAACTCCGTCGTATAAGCCGCTTTCGAAAGTATTTTTTATCAGCAATTTCTTTATTTGAAAATAAATTACTTTTCTAAAAAGAAAATTCTTTTTTTTTTTTTTTTTTTTTTTTTTAGAAAATTAAAGAAATTAAGATTTATTTTAAAATCTTATTTAAAAATATATTTCTATACTATCTTTTTTCTTAAATAATAAAAATTTTTTTTAAAAAAAATTAAAAACAGATATTATTTATTTTACAGTCTGTGAGGCATAAAGTGTGATTGTTTGTTTTCTGAACCCATTGTGTCGCTGTGGTTGGACCAGTAAGAAGAAGAGGCGAGTCGTCTACGGGAAGTGGACAGAGTGCATGTACAGCATCGACCTCAAGCTTTATGAAACGCACAGGAAGAAGACGGGGAGCGACTCAAAGAAACCGGTAGGAAACCTTTGGGCCGATTTGCTTTTTCTCACCTGTGATCGTCTGCAGAGCAGAAAAGCCTCCCTTCGCTCCGGCTGGAGACCCGGCTGCTCACTAATCATTTGGGTCTAAATTACTGTCTCTGCTAGATTAAAGAAGTTTTTTCTCTATTTATATTCACAACCTTTGAATTTTTTCTGAATATAACTAAAGATTCTTCTTGTATTTCTGACCCTTTATGTTATAGACCAACACAAATTAGCGCGTAAACGTCACAGCTAAAGCTTTTTCTTTTTTCATGAATCTATTGATTTATTCTAAAAATATTTATTCCTCCATAGAAGCAATTTTATTTATTGCATTGAAGGTTTTTGCTTTTAACAAAATAAACTGTAAAGGTTTTATACCATAACATGGATTATCGTTTTAAAGTTCCTCCTCTGGAATTGTCAAAGGTAATCAAAACTTTAACTATTCTCATTCATCTATTGATCTATTAAAAAACCTTAAATATGATCAGACTGAACTGGAAATAAACACATAAGTCTAACTTTTCAGTCAGCATCCAAAATCTTTACTACACCTGTGGATTAAAAATGTAATATTAGAGACCGTAACTTTTTCTACTTTTAAATAAAACTTTCTAATTGAGAAAATTATCAACACAACTAAATATGATTACAACAGGATTAGAACTGCTGTAAACCCTTATTTTAGTAATCGAGTAATCTCTTGATTATTCTGACGATTAATCGAGTAATTGAATGAAAAATTGATAATATAAAATATTGATAAATTCTACCGTAACTGCAGTATTACTATTGGATATCAACATCGGCTCAATTTTTCATATTTGTGCATCCCTACAATTACTTTTCTCTACCGAACCGAACTTAAAAATTTGACTTTGTGCTGCTAACACTTAGCTTTGTCAACAACTCCTAGACAGAAGTGAGAGCGCTGCGCAACATAAATAATCACCCGGCCAGAACACGGTGCGCTAAATAATAAAGCATAAGTTAATGAAGCTTCGAGGAATTTTAAAAATCAAGCTACTTGAATCGTTGGAGGGTTTGTTTCAGCCCGTCGTGTTTTTGAGTTATAAAATGTTTAAAGTTCGCAGGAAATTTAAAAATATCACTCGATAAATATGTTATTGAAAGATTGGAAAATTAATACCTGGACACCAACTATAAAGTCTTAGAAATGCAAACATTTTTAAAAAGACTTAAATAAATAAGCAATGCTGAGCCTGCACAAGGAAAGCCTTTATAAGTCCTCCAGGCTTATAAAGACTGGGGGAAACCCTGAACATGTGCAGAATGTTTCCAACAATCTGATGTTGCTTGGTCTCCATCCGGCATGAAGGGAGCGTTTCTGTAAACTCATTCGATTGTCAGTAACCTGTTTGATATGTCACTGAATCTGTTTTCTCAAACGGTATCTCTTCCTTTCACAATAACGCGCAGTGGCGTTAGCGTAAGGTAAGGTAACAGCGTGTTTGATATCTCTAGTGTGCTGCTGCTGTTGTCTAGTTATGTTTACAGTGTACTTGTTTGATTAGATCATTGCCAGCACCTAAACCATGATGTCTTGCAATGACATGCCGTTGTTGCTTGAAACGTGTTGAGTTTGTGGCAACCGTAGTTCCCATGATTCACCTGTTTGCACTGAACCGTCTGCTCGGTTGGTTTGGCCTCGACGGTTTGAACGTGACGCCTTTTTTTTTTAATCTTTCTGTGTGTGTAGGAAAGTAGCTGTGAAGTGGAGGAGGACGACGAATTGCCAGAAGGTCAGGATACGGTGACTGTGATACCAGGAAGTGCCTTACTGTGGAGGATAACGCCGCGGCCCAGTCACTCAGCGCAGGTCGGCGCTAAACTCTGCGTTCATCACAGGAATCAGAAGCGTTTTGACGTTGATCTTGAGGATTTAAAGTGTTCACCTTTAAATTGATTAGTCAAGTTATCAACCTGCCAGCGATGAACTTCAGCACCTGCCAGCAGGGCAGGTTCATCCTTTCTGCACTTTCGTGTAAAAATTATTGACGATTCATCGTCTGTTTTTCATCTCAAATGAAAAATAGATGAAAAATAGAGCTCTGAAGGCTCTGACCTGAACGTTCAGAGCCACATAAAGACAGTTACAAAGTCGGCCTTCTATCACCTGAAGAACATCTCCAGGATTAAAGGATAAAATATAGAGAAACTCATCTCTATCTCTTTAGTTGTATTTTAGTTTTCCCTTTTTACCTTTACTTGTATTGATTACTGCAACAGTGTCTAAAAAATCAGACAGCTTCACCCGATCCAGAAGGCTGCTGCTGGCGTTCTGACTAAAACCAGAAAGATGGAGAACATCAACCCAGTTCTAAAGACCTTCCACTGAGAGAATAGACTAAAATATTGCTGTTGGTTTATAAGTAACTGAGCGGCTCAGCACAACAATACATTAAAGATCTGCTGTTGTTGTGTCAACCTTCCAGAACCTCTCAGGTCTCCTGGTTCTGGTTCTGCTCTGCTTCCAGCACCAAAATCAAACATGGAGAAGCAGCATTCAGCTTCTATGCACCATAAATCTGGAACAAACTTCCAGAAAACTGCAAAACAGCCAAAACACTGAGTTCCTTTAAATCAAGGAGTTGCTTTTGATTAATAATAACAGGAACATCATTATTTTTATTTCGGCAAATAAACCTGACTTGATTGAAAAGTTATTACTGTGTCTTTCTGGAGCACATTTTTAGTTTTGTATTGACTGTTGTGAGTTTATTTGGTTTGTTGGGGGAGTCGTTGACCCAGTGAGAGTAAAAGTTTCAGGCGTCTTGTGTTTTTTTCTTTTTGGTAGATGTATAACTTCACCAGCTTTGCTGTGACGCTAAACGAGCTGGAGCCCGGGATGGAGAGGCTGCTGGCGCCAACGGACTGCCGGCTGAGGCCCGACATTAGAGCCATGGAACATGGAGACATAGGTAAGTAAACAAAACAAAAACATTTTGATGTTTTACTAATTAAATTCGTTTTATTACTCTTGATTCTTCTGCTTTCTTCAGATTTAGCTAGTGCAGAGAAGGAGCGATTAGAGGAAAAACAGAGGGCTGCACACAGAGATCGATCAAAGGACGAAGAGGAGTGGTCGACCAGGTCAGAGCTAGTAGCTGCCAGGCTTCTTTACTCTGATACCCCTAAATAAAATCCAGTGCAACCAGTCGCCTTCCTATATGACCTTATTAGTTATATCGGAAGACGACTCCCTATATGACTAATATATGACTAATATAGGAAGTCAAAAAGCTTCCTATATTAGTAAAGAGAGTCTGTGTGGAAGGCCTCAGGTTATAATGGGACAAATGTCTTATCAGTGAAATAATTTTACACTGGAACTAGAACGTTTTCAGTGATACTGACGTAAAACAAACTCCTATATCTTGCTGAAAAGTTATTTGTAAGTTAGTTTTTCTCATTTCAAGTGTAATAAGAGATTTGCACAAGAAACTGGATAAAAATACTTGGTGATAATTTGTGTTTTTATAGTGTGCCCATACAATTAAATTTGAATTAGTTAAGAAACCTTTAAAGTGATAGCTGCACAAACAAAAGCTTTTGCTGCACAAACATTTGACATCCATTTTGTTAGAGCTTCACTCAGTTCTTATGTTTTTGTTAAAATGTTTGCTGATGTCTGTAGTGTCTTTATTAACTAGAAAGGTCAAAGGTAAATGTTTCCATATCTCCAGGAACTTTTGATTTCTCTCTAAAAGCAGGTTTTGTCTGTTTCTCTTTAGATGGTTCCGAATGGGAACAAACCCTTTCACCGGAGTCGAGGACTGGCAGTACACAGGCGGATACTTTGACAGGAAGTACACAGACTGTCCCAACATTTACTGACGCACAAAAAAAGAGAGAAACTCTCTGTGTTTCTGGAAAATGTTCACTTTATTTCTCTGCATCTCAAATCTCTACGACTTGAAAACTGGGCAGGTTACTCAGACCGGCACTGTGTCTCTGTTAGAGCAAACCGTTAAACGACTGTGAACATGCTCTGCGGGAGAGTTTTAGAGAAACGTTGACGTCAGACATCTTCATCGTTATTTACCCTAAACGTTCACCATTTAAGGGTTTTAAACCAGCCCCCAGTGTGAGCTCTGCAGACACAAACGAGCTGCAGAAGCGTTTTAGTTCAGGTCATACAAACACTTCATGTTGCATTTAAATATCAGGGATTATTTAAACACATCTGCTACTTTTATATAACCAACTCTGACATTAGATGTCTATTTTATTTAGCACTACGTATCTTTAAAATGTCACAAGTGTTTCTGTGAATAGAGATTTAAAAAAACAAGCTGCTTATAACCATGTTTACGTTTATCGTAAGCGGATATTGTCGGTACAAATATATAGTTGTGTGTAGAGAGCAAAACGAAAATAAAAATGAAATGGTGCTTGCATGTTCACCAAGATGCTAATAGACAAGTTAGAGCCATAAAATAATGATTTCCTGCACTGAGTACAGAAACATTTATGGACAAACTCTCTGATTTTGACACTGTGGATGCCTCTCACCTTAATGCTCTGAAAAACACAACAGAAAAAAATAAAGTGTCAGAAATCCAGTTAAGAAAACTAAATGATCATTTAGCTTCTTCTCCTTTTTCTAAACCTTTAAACATGGAGCGGTGGAGCCCCCTAGAGGATATATGAAAAAAATATTTTGTGTTCTCTTGCGATAAATTAGCAAACACGCTGGTCTATTTTTTATACAAAAATGTTCTTAGATCTTTGGTGCAAAAAAAATTAAAATGTATCTATTACTGTGTTTATGTTTGTTTGTAAACCAATCAGATTACCAGTCGAAAGACACAAAAAGACACAATCAAAACATTCAGATTACTTTATTACCCGTGAAAATAACTCAGAAATAGTCAAAATAGTTTTGATGTATTTTTCTTTCCTCCTTAGAGAAAATTTGTTTATTTCTTAGAAGGGATGGAAAACCCACGTTTGACCTGTTTTGCTTTTTCATTTTGCACATAGCATTTCTATTGTTAAAGACAAAAAAAGAAAAACTTCAGATATCTCACAAAGAGATATTAACACACATGGACAAACTTTACAAAAATCTTACATTACTGCAGAAAATATTTCAGTATTCAATTGTGAATGAAAAAAATCCCCCAAAATCCATCCATGCCAACGGAGCAGAATGTTGGCATGGATGTGTTTTTGTGTTTTTTGTGGAAAATTTAAGCTAATTTGCACCTTTAAAATGATGCCAAACTGTCTCTTAGCTATAAAACAACAAAAGCATCAAAAGAAAAGGGAAATGTTGCTCTGAAAGCGTCTGTGTGCTCTGGATAAATGTTGGGTTTTAAAAGGAGAAGTGCAGCACTGCATGACGGAGAAAGCTTTAAGTTTCCATGTAGAAGTCTGAGCTTCGTTTTCAGTCTCGCCTCGTGACCTCGGGACGCTGCAGACGCTGTGAACCTATGCAAACCGATCCATCCTCTCTGCTCTCCTGAAATGTGAACCCTCAAACTCTAACTTCCTCTCCAGATACACCGAGTGCTGGAAGTAAAACACTAAATAAGTAGAATGTTTTGTTGCTGTTGAGCATAAAAACTGCACATTTGAGCGCTCACAATCCTATGCACTTATATGTCCCTTTACTCTGATTTTTAAAGCACTTTCGAAGCCTGCAGGTTCAATCTGACGGATATTTTCGTCCTTTTACCCCCGTGTCTCTTTACTTTGTCGATAATGTTTACATTGTTCGTTCTTTTCCTCCTCCCTTCATACCCAAAACCAATACAAGCATATTTAAATAATAAATTATGGACTACAAAATGAGCTGCTTCATTGTGGTTTTTAAGTGTTCATGGTGTTTCAGTCAGAAAATTAGTAAGATTACGATTATTTAAAAATAGGTGTTTCAGTTTGAAAACTGGTTGTTTTCTCTTGTTTGCTTTTCTTTTACATTTATTTTTTGTATATAGCTGTTTATTTTTTATTACTCTACGATGCTGAATAGATTTTTTTATTTTATGAAAATTGAATCGGGTGCAGCTTAAACTGGGTAGAATTACATAGTTTTTTTTTTTTAATCTTAAATACAAAATGTATATTTTTATACAGTTTTGGCTTTTTTGTAGTTGGAGTTTTGTTGTTTCAGCAAAATGCCTTTTTTTTTTTTTTACAGCTGACATACTCCAGTTAACAACTAATCAATTACTAAATTAGTTTATTTCTAAAATTTTTTGATTTATCGTATCAGCCTTAGCATAAATTTATTTTTACTTTGAAAGTATTCACTTAAGGTTACATTTTTTAGCTTGTGATATGTTTGATATTATGTACTTGTTATTTTCCATATACTTAAGGTACAAAGGGAAAAAATACATATTGACATAAAAACTTATTTTTTTAAAATCTTATTTTAAATAAGGAATAATAAAAAATGACAAGTTTTGGTGCATTTTTCCCAGCTTTTTAAAGTGTAAATGTAATGATGTTTTATCTGTCTGTTTGTTAGCTTTAATTTAATTAATTTATTGTATTTAATTTTAAAAAATCATATAAAACATTTTTGGTTGTTTTTTTTTTATCACTTTTGATTATCAAAGTTATTACATTTTATAAAGATAATTCAATTTAAAAACAAAATCTAAATATTGATAATAGCATTTTGTTAATATTTTGCATTTTGATAGTCAAAGTTTAATATGATTTGTAATATTTTAGTTTATTCACAAATTTTTCTAAAGTATTTTTCAGTATATTTTACAATAACATTTTTTTTTATTAATTTGGAAAAGAACCTGCATCTTAGTGCATTTTTATCCTGATTTAACCTCTGAGTAATATTTGTATTGGTTACATTTATTTTCATTCAGCTGCTAATATAAAACGCATCAAACTAATTAGGTAGTAAAAATAAAATGATAGCATAAATTTATTTTATTAACCTTCTTCCATCTCTTAGTTTGACGTGTTTAGTGTTGGTCTAATTTAATTGTATTATACTGCCAGCGCTATAATAAATATTATCTACTTTTGCGTCTTCTAGTTTGATGTGTCAACCTAACTCTGTTATCTCTACCGAACATGCGCAGCAGATTTAAACGCCCTCATGTTGACTCTCGGTTGAGCCAATCAGAACGAAGCTCCGCCGCTGGTCAGCCAATCACAACAAGCGTCGCAGAGTTCTGTGGTTTTGCAGCTGAAGGATAATTCCGACCCAAATGTGAGTATAAATGGTGTTTTTGTACGGGTTTCTGGTCTAAATTACGGCTCTGGCTGCCTGGTAAGTCGGTGGGGATGAAATGTGAAGCTGCAGCCGAGCGGTGGCGGCTCGGCGCTGGAAACGGAGCTCTGTATGCAGGATGCAGAGTCATGTCTGCGGCAGGACTCCGCTCCAGTTCATCTGGTTTAATGGAAGAACTGGGACAAGTCTGCTTCCAGCTGGATTCACACTCTCATATATCAGTTTCCACAGAATAGTAAAGTGTGTTTTTTATAGTAGGCTGTGAAACAAAAACACATGAGACTTTAAGCATCAGGAGTATTTTTATATTTTTTAATATCAAACCTGTTTTCATTCTTAATCTTACAGCTTGAATCTCATTCAGAGGACCTGATCTTAGTATGCTGCGTGCAAAATTCATTTTACCTCATTGGTAAGCTTATGTAATTGAAAGGCTCAGATATTTGACAAATGTATTTGATGACCAAATGTGAAAACTGTTGGTCGGAATTTGCAAAAACCAAACAAACCAATAAGTAAAAATAATGTTTTGAAGCTTTGTTGCAGAATTTCCGTGGACGTAAATTGGGCTTATTAAAATTTGCTTTTTGAAACGGAAAAAATGCGAACTAAAAATATTGAAAATGAGGAAATAAGTTTCAAAACTTTAAAAATACATATATTTGAATTTTTAAAAATAAACTTAAAAAAACTACTTGAAACTGAGGGAAAAAATGAAAAAAGTTCAACTACCTTTGAGATTCAAAGTTGTTTTTTTTTTTTTTTTTCAGTTTCAAAATTATTTTTAACAAATTTTATGACCCCAAATTGGCTCTTTACATTTCTTCTACAACCCTTTTAGTTTCATGGGTTCAAGTTTCACACTGGGTAAGAGGAGTAACAATACTGGAAGAAATCACTTAAAGGCCAGAAATTCACAAAATAAATCTGTTTTTGCCAAAATTTGGTGATTTTTTTTTCTGATGGTAAATTTTTTTTAAATTTTTGTGATTGTTTTTTTTAAAAAAAATTCTAGAAAAAACAAGAAAAATTTCTAGTTTGAAAAGTTAAAAATGTTAAACTTTTTGGAATGTTCTGGGATTTTATTTTTTTTTAAAAGAAAATCTACAAATTTTGAAACTCAGAAATTTAAAATTTTTTCCCCTCAAATTTCTGATATTAATCTCAACAATTTTGACTTTTCAAAGTCAAAAGTTTTTGTCTTTTCTAGAAAATTTTTGTGATCTATAGGTGGAAATTTACTCATTTTCTTCTAGCCACAGTGGCCCTAAAACACCATTGTAGTTTTATTATACAACAAGCCTGCAAAAAACCCTCACAAAACCAATGTGAAGACGTCCATGTCGATGCTGAGTTCATGCAAACCTCCGAGCAGAGCTGAGGAGTCGTACCACCTTCCAGATGTTTGTGTCTCCCTTCCTGCAGCAGACCGTCCTCCTCATCATGGCGTCTGGCGCTCTGTTCCCCAGTTTGGTGTCCGGCTCCCGCGGCTCCTCTAGCAAATACCTGGTGGAGTTTCGGGCCGGTAAGATGACGATGAAGGGCAGCACGGTGACCCCCGACAAGCGTAAAGGTCAGGTCTACATCCAGCAGACGGATGACTCCCTCATCCACTTCTGCTGGAAGGATCGCACCACCGGGAATGTGGATGATGTAGGTGACAGAGTGGATTTTTAACCAAGCTGACCTGCAGCTGGGTTTTCTAATATCACCTTGATTCCTCCGTTTAGGACCTGATCATCTTCCCTGATGATTGTGAGTTTAAACGGGTCAACCAGTGCACCACCGGACGGGTTTATGTGCTGAAGTTTAAAGCCGGCTCTAAAAGACTCTTCTTCTGGATGCAGGTTTGAAGCCAAAACACATCAAACTCTGTTGACTTTATCACTAATTTCCTCTTGGAACATTTTTGGCAACAATTGTCCTCCACAGACTGTCTGGAGGCTGTTTCATGCTATTTGGCACTTCCACTAAAAGTGGAGCTAATTTTTTGAATAGTGAAAACGATTAATCACAATAATCGTGATTAATTGATTATTGAAATAATCGCCAACTAATTTAGTAATCAATTAATTGTTAACTTGAGAATACAGACTTAAAAAACCAACATATTCAGAGCAGTAATTGAGCCAAACCTGTAAATATGTTTTAGTTAAATCTCCTCTAGTGACATAGTTGTAGCTTCACCCGGCTCAGATTTACTAAATTAATGCTGTGTTATTTGCTTTTTTGGCAATAAAAAGTTTAGATTGTTTTTTTTTTTCTATCCGATTAATCAATAGAATAATACATGGGTGGATTAATCAGATGTGCATCACACATCATCCACTTTGCATAGATTTATCACATGAAAGCCAAATAAAACACATTGAAATTCAAAAGCTGTGTATACTTTTATGACAGCAATGAAAATTACTTAAAATTTATAGAGTGTTTGTTATTATTTTCTGTTTTCAGGAACCGAAAAACGATAAGGATGACGAGTACTGCCGCAAAGTGAACGAGTACCTGAACAACCCGCCCATCCCAGGCGCCCTGGGCAGCGGCGGCAGTGGAGGACACGACCTGTCTGCATTGGGAGGTAGAATGCTCCAATATTTACACTTTCTGATGATAAACCCTCAGTTCTGCATGATTGTTATTCCTTCTTCTCTTTCTCTGAAGGTGAGGGTGGTCTGCAGAGCCTTCTGGGCAACATGAGTCACAACCAGCTCATGCAGCTCATCGGACCAACTGGACTGGGGGGGATCGGTACGTGAAGATAATGTGTTGTAATTAGGGATGTAAACAATAAATGTATAATTTATCCATCCATCCCTCCCTATTTGTGTATTAGATTATTTAGTGTTGTAGTTTGGCTGCCATCCAGCAGAGGGCACCGCTGGTCATCCGTAAGTGGAGCAGATTAAAGATGGCGCCGCCGCCATGTTGTAACGGTCTGAACAGAATCCGGTGTGAGAAAAAATTCACATTATGTGGCTCTGTTTCGAAATACAAACAAATTCATTCAGTCATCACCTCTAATAGCGCGTACAACAAGTACAATTTCCTGTTCAGTTTGATTTTTAATACATCTAACACAAAATAATGTTAAATTTTATAATTTTTTTTTTATTTCAGCATATTATGAAAAATGTAGCACTTTGTGTTATGGAAAGACGGCAGGTCAAGAGAAAGCTCAGGTTTAATAAAATGGCCGCTCATTTGATTAAGTTTAGATTAATTAATTGGTAACTTTCAGCCGTAGTGGTAATGTGTGTTTCTCCTGATGTCAGGCGGTCTGGGGGCTCTGGCCGGGCCGGGTTTGGCCAACCTCCTGGGCAGCGGCAGCAGCAGCAGCAGCAGCAGCAGCAGCGTTCCTGCAGCCAGCAACTCCACCACCAGGTGAGTCAGTGTGTTTTCATTATAGACCAGCTTCGAATGGAGGCCGACTCTGATCCGATTCCTGTTTTCCAGTCCGTCCACCGCCGTCACGCCCACCTCCACCGCCAGCCGGCTGGGCTCCACCCAGGTGCCCACCACTCCCATCACCCCCCTGGCCACATCTTCACCCTCCCCCACAGCCTCCACCCTCTCCATCCCTGCTGCCACCGCTGCTGCAGCCGCAGCCAATCCAACGCAGCCCATCCAGCTCAGAGACCTGCAGAGCATCCTGGCCACCATGAACGTCCCGGCCAGCAGCCAGGGAGGTGAGGAGGGGAGCATCCAACCATCCATCCAATTATCTGATCATCCAACCATCCATCCAATTATCTGATCATCCAACCATCCATCCAATTATCTTATCATCCAACCATCCATCCAATTATCTGATCCAACCATCCATCCAATTATCTGATCATCCAACCATCCATCCAATTATCTGATCCAACCATCCATCCAATTATCTGATCCAACCATCCATCCAATTATCTCATCATCCAACCAATTATCTGATCATCCAACCATCCATCCAATTATCTGATCATCCAACCGTCCATCCAATTATCTCATCATCCAACCAATTATCTGATCATCCAACCGTCCATCCAATTATCTGATCATCCAACCATCCATCCAATTATCTGATCATCCAACCGTCCATCCAATTATCTGATCATCCAACCGTCCATCCAATTATCTGATCATCCAACCGTCCATCCAATTATCTGATCATCCAACCGTCCATCCAATTATCTCATCATCCAACCAATTATCTGATCATCCAACCATCCATACAATTATCTGATCATCCAACCGTCCATCCAATTATCTGATCATCCAACGTCCATCCAATTATCTCATCATCCAACCGTCCATCCGATTATCTCATCATCCAACCGTCCATCCGATTATCTGATCATCCAACCGTCCATCCGGTTATCTGATCATCCAACCGTCCATCCGATTATCTGATCATCCAACCGTCCATCCGATTATCTGATCATCCAACTGTCCATCCGATTATCTCATCATCCAACGTCCATCCAATTATCTGATCATCCAACGGTCCATCCAATTATCTCATCATCCAACGTCCATCCAATTATCTGATCATCCAACGGTCCATCCAATTATCTCACCATCCAACCGTCCATCCAATTATCTCATCATCCAACCGTCCATCCAATTATCTCATCATCCAACGGTCCATCCAATTATCTCATCATCCAACGGTCCATCCAATTATCTCATCATCCAACCAATTATCTCATCATCCAACCATTCATCCAATTATCTGATCATCCAACCAATTATCTCATCATTCAACCATCCATCCAATTATCTCATCATCCAACCATTCATCCAATTATCTCATCATCCAACCATCCATCCAATTATCTGATCATCCAACCGTCCATCCAATTATCTGATCATCCAACCGTCCATCCAATTATCTGATCATCCAACCGTCCATCCAATTATCTCATCATCCAACCAATTATCTCATCATCCAACCATTCATCCAATTATCTCATCATCCAACCAATTATCTGATCATCCAACCATCCATCCAATTATCTGATCATCCAACCATCCATCCAATTATCTGATCATCCAACCGTCCATCCAATTATCTGATCATCCAACCGTCCATCCAATTATCTGATCATCCAACCATCCATCCATCCATCCATCCTTCCTACATTTGCTGTTTTTACAGGTTTTTTTCATTTAAAAATTTACCTTATAGTAAAAACCTTGTGTAACTTTCTATTGAACCTTTTGATTTATACTTTAATAGTTGACCAAAAAGAAGCGAGAAAAACAAAATTTTCAACCATCCAATCAGAAAACTGCCTCATTAAGAGTTTCTAAAACATCAAACTGTATAAAACCCAAACAGCTGCTGCGTCTCACTGCAGCGCTCAGCGGCAAAAGTCGGACGTGTTTCTCAGATTTTTATTAAATTGGTTGATCAAATCTTCTAACCATCAGAAGGTTTGTTTGTTTACGATGACGTTTTGTGGCAAATTTGTAAATGCCAGAAAGGAAAAAAGCTTTTCAAAAGGTTTCGCTGCCAATGTCTTGCACAAAAAGATAAAGACCAGTTTTGGCATTTGTTTCTTGCAGTGGACCTGGCCAGTGTGTTGACCCCTGAGGTCATGGCTCCCATCCTGGCCAACCCGGAGGTACAGCAGAGGCTGACGCCCTACCTGCCGTCCGGCGAGTCGCTGCCGCAGAGCTCAGAGGAGCTGCACAACACGCTCAGCTCGCCTCAGTTCCAGCAGGTACAAACATCGTCCTCCCATCAGGAAGTAAAACCCCGAGCTCGGCTCGTTTTTGTTCACCTCTAATATTTGTTTGGTTTTTGTGGCTCTTCAGGCTATGAGCATGTTCAGCAGCGCTCTGGCGTCCGGCCAGTTGGGGCCTCTGATGAACCAGTTTGGTCTCCCAGCTGAGGCTGTAGATGCTGCCAATAAAGGAGGTCAGTCTCTAAACCAGAGGTGACCAAACTTTTTAATGTTCTCCAAAATCGTCAGCTTAAAAACGGGTCGAAAAAATTTCATTTTTAAAAACTAAAATCACCAAAAATATTGTCATTTTTTTTGTTACCAACTCAACAATAAACTAAACATTTTAATTTAAAAACTAAACACAGGGAACACTTAATTTGAACCTCTGTGCAAAACACTGACATGACAAGTAACCAAGAACAAGATCAGTGGCTTACCTTTAGTTTTCTGTCTGAAAACCAGTAGAAAGAACTGAACACTAAAAACTAATCATCATAAAACACTTTCTGTATTTAGCCAAGTTTTATTACAGCAGTTAAAAGCAGATTTAGGTGTAATTTAGAGTGGATGAGTAGATGTGGTCCTTGTTGCCATGACAATGGAAGGAAACCAGAAACAAAAGTCACTTTGTGATCATTTTTGTAAGTAGATTTTAATTTAAAACTTGTAGTTTTGTCCTGATTTATTTTTGAATTGTGGTCGGTGGGGCCGCACAAAATCAGTCCTGGGGCCGCAAATGGCCCCTGGCCCCCAGTTTGAACACCCCTGCTCAAAACATGATACAGTGAGTCATGGTTCCAAATGTTTTTATGTTTCCAATTACATTAAAATAGATTAAACTGTAATTTTTACTCTAGAATAAAACCATTAACATCTATACTTTTTTGCAAATTAGAATTTTACATTATTTTTTACATTAAAACATTAATTTAACATTTTCCTAATCTGAATAATATCTACAATATTTATAGTACTTACTGTGTTTTTTTTTTGTTTGTTTGGTTTTCATTAGTTTTTATGCTACAGTAGCACCACCTGCTGGCAGGTGGTGAAGCATCAACAATGACGGTGCACTTTGCTCCTCTTTGCTCATTAATAGAGAAACTTAACATTAGACTCATATAGAGTCATATTAAACAAATTGTAATTATACTTTCAGATCAGGATTGTTTATCAGATTAAAAGTTATTTTAAAAATAATAACTGTAATACACCTTTCATTGGTTCATTTGAAGTCATTAAATAAGGTAATTTAGAATAAAGTTATTAAATGTTTTATTATTCCAAAGGGACTGTTGCATATGGTGATGCTGCTGGCAGGAAGAAGCTCCACTAGCAGTCAGTGTTTTGCAACAAATCAGAAGAGGCCTCTGACTGAAGACAGTTTTATGACATGACGCACTAAGAGCTCATTTTCTGGGCAGCAGAGACGATATTCTACAGTAACAAGTCGCTGTTGTCGCTTGTGCCGCTCCTCTTTAAATTTCTGTCTGGCCGAATGGTTAGAAAGATGCTGGAGTCTGGGATATGATTCTTACTCATTATGGTTGATTTGAATTCATTTGCTTTTCCTGAATTGTTCCTTTATTCCTTGTTCAGTGTTTTAACCTCGTATTCAAAGATGTTTTATTTAAATTAATACTATTTGCTTACGTTTTTTTGTAGATGTGGAGGCTTTTGCCAAAGCCATGGAGACGGAGACAAAGTCAGACCAGGAGAGCGACTCCAAAGACAAGAAGGAAGACGACGAAGACATGAGTTTGGACTAAATGCTCTTTAAGGAAAGCTAACACTATTATTTATACCTATTTATTTACCTGTTGCTGCTTAGTCTCTGTTACTTAAAGACCTGATGTGGCAACTGCTGCTCCAGTCTCAGCTGGTCTTACCTGTAGACATGATTCCATGTCACCATGTTAACTTGTCCTTATCCCAGGAGGCAGTAAAGTCTAAATTAAAACATTGTTTGATGCGTTAATGACTCATATTTGCAACAGATTGGGTGAAGCTTGTCTTAAATTGGATTAAAAATCCATGAATCATCTTCTTACCTGAGATTATGTTGTGGAGGCAGCAGCTCCAGGAGGGAAAACCAGATATTTGATATTTAATTTTATATAACTCCTTAAAAATGGGCCTTTGCCTCTTTAAAGGGGAAGTATGTGTTCTCCAGGCACATGGTGACATTTTATAGCACAATCAAGTAACGTTGTTATAAAAATGCTACATATATCAAATATGACTTAGAAATTTGACTTTGTAATTCAACTCCTTGAAATTGGGCCTCTGTCTCTTTAAAACCTCCCGTTTCTGAAACTCCGCCTTCAGGAAGTCATAATGACGTGGCTCCTTTATTAAGTTTTTAATAAAGGAGATTTTGGGGTGAAAAAGGTTGGAAAAATACCGTTTTCCAATCAAGCTTTTTTTGGATTAGACCAAAGTAAATTTCTGTTCATAATCAGTCCTGAAATAATAACGTAAACTTTTGTCATGCTAGATTTAAACACGTCCTGCAGATTTGGATGTTTATTTCAAACTCTCTTTACTACATCTGACTGAATCACGTCTAAATTAGGTCATGATTATCTGGAGACGCAACATTTGGGCGACACTGTGGGGAAAAAATAAAAACAGACTAAAATCATCATGTTTGGATAGTTTTACTGATACTGTGGTTTTTCAGGCACTTTTTCACCATATTCACTCAAATGCTAAAATCTGAGGAG
This sequence comes from Brachyrhaphis roseni, assembly GCA_903066815.1. NCBI lineage: Eukaryota > Metazoa > Chordata > Actinopteri > Cyprinodontiformes > Poeciliidae > Brachyrhaphis > Brachyrhaphis roseni. The sequence goes on from CAEFZY010016168.1 coordinate 24,990, forward strand.
ATACTGCTGCTGGCTACAACGTTAAAATCCACCCATGTGCACTGAAAAAACTACAATCAGGTGTTTTCCATTGACCTCCACTGGAAAAACTTCTTTGGGTTGGATTTTAGGAGCTACTGAAATGAATTTAAATTCCTGAGAACTGAAAGACTAAAACAAAACAAATCCCTGCAGAATTACATCAAACAGTAAATACTATACATACATTTTTTTAAATGTGACGCCACTGTGGTATTACAGCACATGAGGACGACCAACACCAGAGTCAGATGCCACAATAACATCCTGTTTTCAGTACAAATATGAATCGCTGTGGGACAAGATGATTAAATTAAATTAAAGGTCACTTCTCAGCCTACTGAGTTCTGTTCTCACAGCTAAAAATGCTTCACAGTGTCAGAAACCCAATTAGAAAATCTACTGTTTGCAGTTTAAATACAACAGCCTGTAGAATAAAAATCCACAAAGCTACATCTCTCTTTTTGTCTCTAAAAACACACAAATCACAGCCACTACTACATGTAAATACAAGTTAAGAACATTATGGTGTTTTAAAAAAGATGCATCACGAGAACCCAAAAGCACATTCAATGTGCCGAATGAACATCTCTAACATAGAGCTCATGACTGGATCTTCACGTACAAAAAGACATTCAAGATGCTCACGACTTACAGTGTTTGACAAAGAATGTAAACGATTCCCCCTCCTCGCATTTAAAATAAATAGAAACAGAATAATTTATTTCAAACAGCACAGCTTATAGAAGGTGGCGGGTCCGGTGCGGCGGCGGCAGCCCGTCTAACCCTGCTGCACCAGTCGGCGGTAGTGCGGCATGACCTTGCTCTCTGGGAGGTACAGTCCCATCTCCAAAGCCACCAGAACCGGGAACTCCAGAGGAATCAGCTCCCGCCGGTTGATCCGGAAACGCTCCTCCAGCTTCTGCTCGTCCAGCAGGAGACAAAACGCAGAGGAAAAGTTTCAGGTACCGAGTACACGACCCTGGTGAACTAATCCAGTCAAACCAGGACGGAGAAATATTCATAAAGTGTTTTAAAAGATGTTGTTACCAGCACACACTTCAATGTGATTTATTGAGAGGGTTATTGATTTAGTAAAGAGGATAAATAAAGAAAAAACAAAACAGACTGAAAATTAAAGCACAAAAGACAGAAGAGAAAGAAACAGAAAAATATCTTTCTGAGAAAGGAAGAAATAGAAAAAGAATAGAGATGGAAAGAAGACAGAACAAAAAGACAGTAAAAGGGAAAAGGAGAGAAAAATGGAAAAGAAAGAAAGCGAGATTGAAAGGTAATCTTCAGAGTTAAAATAAATACAAAAGCCTTTTTTAAAATGCAGGCTTTAAAGTTTTAAAATCTTTAACAATCTCTAAAAATCTACAGTTTCAATATTTATGTTTCTACAAAAAGTTTAAAATCTGTGCATCTCTTTTCCGTCCCTCATAAAATCCTAACTAAACGTATTAAAGTTTGTTTCTGTGATGGGACGGGGGGTGTACATACTTTTAAAAAATCACTGCATTTGATGTTGAATTTCACGACTTTGTGGGACGGCTGATCGAACGTAAGAAATCGTTTCATTCAACAAACAGCATGTCAAGACTTTGAACCCCGTCGCCATGGTTACTGAGACAATGCAGCCTCCGTCTCTGTTTGTTTCAGTCGCAGCTTTCACTCTCCTGCAGCAGCCGTTGCCATGGAAACTACAGGTACAGCAGCCTAAACCAATCAGCAGTGAAGATCCTGGAAGAGTTTTAAAGCTCAGTTTGAGAAAAACGCGTCAGAAGTGGAGATCATTAGATGATCTGCAGAGGAAACCCTGCTGTGTCTGGAGTAAATAAACTGATATAAAAACGTTAAAGTTAAAGCAATGATTTTAATTACTCAGCTTGTTATTTTTACGGAGTAAAACATAAGTTCAGTGTTTTGCTGCAAGTTTGCTTTTAATCAACTAAGAAGACTCAGTTACTGATGTGTAAAGAAATATTTAAAGCCTCTATTCCACATTTTATTTACATTCAGAAATCTGATTTTTGTTCATTCTCAGTTAGAGACAAACATATCTGTTAAAGTACGTAAACGGATAAAAGGCAACAAATTGTTTCCACTGTTTTATAAGCAGATCATCTGTGGTGCAGTTTTTAATTGGGGCTGAAGCGATTAATCAGATTAATCGATAACTAAATAAGTGAACGATTATTTCAACAATCAATAACTGGAGTATACAGATTCTAAAACATGCCATTTGCTGAACGAACATATTCAGAGCTGTAATTAAGCCAAAACTGTGCAAAAGACATAAAAACATTCCTTTATCTTTAAATATGTTCCACATAAAACTCCTAAAATGGCGTATTTTCAGCTTCACCTGGTACTAATTCTGTAAAAACAAAACAAAAATCTTCTATTAAGCACCAGAGCAACAGATTAGCAATTCACTGTATTGATGTTAAGTCATAACGGAAAGGACTGAGCTTTTCAAATGTTGATGTTAGAAGTGTTTATTTTAGCTGCAGATGAATCCTTTTCTATGATGCTGTATTTTAGACAATAAGATGTTTATTTTCTTATTTAAAAATGAGCTAAATAGTTTATTTGCATCCTTTAATATATCTATAATACTGTATAAAAAAACTTAAGTGGTAAAAGAAAAATCTGTAGAATATGTCCGTTTTTATGCAATTAATCGTCAATAACTGATAAAATAATCAATTACTAAACTAATCATTAGTTGCAGACCTATTTTTAATTATTACACAAGACAATCCATTTAAAATAAAACAAAACAAAACAGCAGCTCCTCATTAGAGTCATGATAATGAGTGAACATACATTTCTGCCTGCAGCTGCACCAAAACATTTTGAGAAAGTTTTGAGTATTTTTGTTAAAAAGAACCAGATTTTTTTAATTACAAGGCTGTTGATGAAGCCTAGTAAACTGATGTAAATTTGATCCGCAAAAACCTTTAAACATCTTTTAGCAGACGGCCATCTTTGTTACAGCTTCCTAAATACATGATAACATGAAGTTTAATTAAAAGTTTTCTGCCTTCAGCAGCTTAAATTACATTTTGTTCAGATAAACTACACAAGATAATATAGGAGCCACACAGAAGCTGTTTAGTAAATACCCCTGAGGTGAATGAGGCGTTCAAGGTCTTGTTATTAAAGGTTCTGCAGTCTTTAAATCAGATCCTGTTAGCGTCATTAGCATGTTTACTCACATCAATGAGCTGCTTGACTTCTGGTTTCCGCAAATCGCTGCTGATCTTCGCAGCCAGCAGAACGCACGCAGCCGCCACAAGCTTCCTGTTCTGCTTGTTGAGGCGACCTTGCAGCACCAGTTTCTCAAAGTAAACAAAGGCCATTGCTATGGTGACCGGCTGCAGGCTGCAATCTTCGCTCATGGCCCTCATCTCCCTCTTCAGACTGGCAGAGAAGAAGAAGAAGAAGTCACAGTTACTCCATTGTTTGTAAAGAAAGAGCGAGTTGTATCAGCCGGAACTGCAAAAACAAAAGTATTTTTGGTCTAGTGCAAATATCAAATTTGAAATCAGACAAAAACTGAATTTTCAGCCACATACAGGAGCTTTTTTTAGGTGAATAATTTCTTAATATTGATGAAAAAGTACTAGTTCCTCTGGCAGATTATATCTATTATAAAATGGGGTAAATGTTTTATTATAAGTGAAATAATCTGCTACTGAAAACACAAAATATTGTGTTTTCAATATTAAGGAATTATGTTAGTTTTGTTTAATTTCAAATGCATTAACATATTTACACTAGAAACTAGACCAAATTTACATGGTTAGATTTTGTGCTTCTGCAGTGTGATCATGTTGAGAGAGGACGATTCTAAAACCACAGAAGAAGAAGAGAAGCACCTTCTTATCTTGCTCAGTGTCAGCTTGATGTGAGGAAACTTTTCCTTGAAGGTTTCATTCATGTCCTTCTTCAGATCGGACGGTTTCACATATTCAATAATGGTCGTCTGCAGAGACGGGAAATAAACCAGCAGCTCAATACAAACCTATTGTTAAGTGGTTTACACACACACACACACACACACCCACACACACTAAGGGCTAAAGGTTACTGCCATGTGACACAACAAGGATATAGTGTCACATGAGCGTAGACGAGGTATTCTCTCTCCAGAGGTTGTAAAGACTCGGCGGACTGACTGAACGATTTACAAGTCAAATAAAACTTGTATCCTGATTTCTGCAACCAACCTCAGAGAGTCCAGATAGTCAAGAGAAACCAGGAAACGACCATCTGTGTGAGTTATATTCTGTTCATATTGTGTTTTACATGTTCACTCTTACAGATTAACTGTTATTGCTTTATTTGTCACAAAGTTTAAAGGGGACGTATAATGCAAAATTAACATTTTGCACATTTTTATACATCAATTGGTTCTCAGCTGCTTTTAAAACCAAACAAAGTGCTTAAAAAACCAAATCACCCAGCTGTTTTTTTGGTAACAAAATTAATATTTTTTGGTGTCTGGAAAATGAGTCCTATCAAAAACCTCCTGATTAAGTCACATTCAATGGGCACTCTCTCGTTGCTTAGCAACCTAAGCCAAGCCCAGCCCGTTACCCAGCAACCCAAGAAGAAGTCTAGAATGTTAGGTCACCTGGCTTTACCGCTCTAAGTGCTGTACAATGGCTACTGGAAAAGACGAGTTTTTTTTGTTGACTGCTATTTAGAAACCACTTTCTGCATTGTAGTTAGTTGTGCAGGAGGCTCTACTAATGCTTTTCAAAGATGTAGAGTTGTATAATTACGCATCTGTTTGCGGTCATTTTCACATGTCCATGTGAGTGTTGGGGGGGAGTGGCCAGCGGCTGCTTATTTGGATTTAAAATGACAGGAGGCCTAAAACAGCTCATCCTGAAAGGAGCTCAAAACAGGCAGAACTGAGTCTGATTATCTAGGAATAATTTTGTGTGAAAAATGTAATAAACATGCTTTGTAAAGCCAATAGACCTATCCTAATCTGATCAAATGTGCCAGCGCTCTGCTTCGGTAGATAGGTGATGGGCTGGACTCAGCTAGGGTTGCTAGGTAACGGGGCAACGTCAGGATGTTTTTGAAATGGCAAATTTTCCAATAACATTAACTTATTACCAAAAATGGATGCAGCACAAACCCAAACTGAATTACAAAAACGTTTAAAATGTGAATTTTGTATTACAGATCCCTTTAAAAACAAACAAAAGTTCATCGTTTAACAATTCAACTCAGACTCTTGAGGATTTGTCTCAACTTTTCTTCAAACTGAAGGGGAATTAGATTTATTTTAACTCTATAATCTAATTTGATAGAATTTGTTAGAATTTAATCAAAAAGTCATTAAATAACTCAAATGTAATTTGATTCAGCAGCGTTTTCTTTTACATCTAATAAAAAATAAACACAGTTTAACACTTTTTTTTAAATTATTATTTCCACAGAGATAATCCGGAACAAAGAAAGAAGCTGCAGTTCTGCTCACCACATAAGATGCAAATATCAGAACCCTTTTATGTCTCCCACATGGCCACCGGGGGTCACTGAGCAGGTTGGGGTCATAATCCCCGACCTCCTCTATGTCTGCAACACAGAATCCAGAAAACCATCAGAGCTGGGGGGAAGTGTGTGTGTGTGTGTGTGTGTGTGTGTGTAAGTTCGGACTCATACATTGGTCTTGCAGTGAGCCGCTGTTCGGACGAGCAAGGGTGAAGCCTTTTTGCCCGTTGCCACGGAAACGACACTGAGGGGTCTGAGATGTGCAGCTCTCCAACATGTTGCTGCTCTTCTGCCTCACCAAGGCGTTGGTCGGGAACAGAAACTGAGCGTACGACACCGTCTGAAAACGAGAAATCGTACCGCTTATTTTTTAATTTTCTCGGTTATCGTAATTACTAAACTAAAACTTTTATAAGGATTTTAAAAAACAAAAATTGGATGCTAAATGATGGATGGATGGTTGCTTGGTTGGTTGGATGTACAGTTGGATGGTTGGTTGTACGGTTGGATGTTTGTATGAATGGTTGTACGGTTGGTTGGACGTACAGCTGGATGGTTGGTTGTACGGTTGGATGTTTGTATGAATGGTTGTACGGTTGGTTGGATGTACAGTTACATGTTGGATAGATGATGGATGGATGGTTGCTTGGTTGGTTGGTTGATTATACGGTTGGATGTATGGTTGGATGTTTGCATGAATGGATAGTTGGTTGTACGATTGATTGGTTGTATGTACAGTTAGATGTACAGTTGGTTGGATGTACAGTTGGTTGTTGGATGGATGATGGATGGTTGCTTGGTTGGTTGGATGTACAGTTGGATGGTTGGTTGTACGGTTGGTTGGATGTTTGTATGAATGGTTGGTTGGTTGGATGTACAGTTAGATGTACGGTTGGTTGGATGTACAGTTGGTTGTTGGATGGATGATGGATGGTTGCTTGATTGGTTGGATGTACAGTTGGATGGTTATACGGGTGAGTATACGATTGGATGGTTGGATGTTTGTATGAATGGTTGGTTGGTTGGTTGGATGTACAGTTAGATGTACAGTTGGTTGGATGTACAGTTGGTTGTACGGTTGGATGTTTGTATGAATGGTTGGTTGGTTGGATGTACAGTTGGTTGTTGGATGGTTTCTTGATTGGTTGGATGTACAGTTGGATGGTTGTACGGTTGATTATACGATTGGATGGTTGGATGTTTGTATGAATGGTTGGTTGGTTGGATGTACAGTTAGATGTACGGTTGGTTGGATGTACAGTTGGATGGCTGGATGTACGGTTGGATGCTTACCTTCCCGGTGTCGCCCACCTCCACTCCTTCCAGCGACGGCAGCAGGTCAGCAGCCACCACAGAGGACAGCCTCTGTCTCTGAGCGTCCAGCTTTGGGTCACTGTTCAAACACACAAACATTTCTACGTAATTCCCGGCGCCAACCCGGTTCTCCTCCGAGAATGACGTGGGTCAGACTAGTGGATGATGAGAACGTAAAAGTGAGGGTGGGTGGTGTTGCTCCCTGCTGGGAGGGCAGGAGGTAGCTGCGTTCTTAGTACCTGAGGTGAGCTCTCTCTCCATAGGGCAGCACTGAGAAAGCAGCATAAAGCGACCGCTTGGTACTAATCAGCATGACCCTGCAGGACACAGCGTGAACAGGCAGACAGAACAGATGGAGTGTCAGTCTACAGACAGCAGCGACAGGAACCGCCAGGATACACACCACAGACATCAGCTGCAGTGGCCAGGGATGGGCAATCATCCTGAGAGGTCATGGGAATTTAAATTTATACGCAAAACATGAAAACTAAACATTACTGAGATCAATACTAATTAAATTTAATGTTTTGCCACCATTAGAGCAGAAACCAATAGCAATATCAAAGCCCTTACATTACTCTATGGGCTGCAGTCAGAACGATTAATCGGATTAATTGTGATTAATCTATTATTGAAATAATCAACAACTAACTTAGTAATCAATTAATTGTTAATTTGATTGTACAGATTCAAACAAATGACAATTTGCTTAAAGAACAACATATTCAGAGCAGCAATTACACCTAATATATTAAAAATTTAAGATAAAAAAAAACAATCTTTAAATATGTTTGAATGAAAACGTCTCTGGTAGTTTTAGCTGGGAATGCCCGATATATCAGCACTAACATCGGTATCGAACGATACTAGTAATTTTTAATATATTGTATTGGCCCGATAAATAAAACTGGGCTGATATTAACATCCAATATTTATTTCCATCTTGTTGCCGTCTGTTTCTGGTAAGTAAATTTTTTACCAAAGGTGTCAAAAAGGTAGAGAAATATATATAATACCAGAAAGTATTGATTATTGACCATAACAGCAATACTGATAAGTATCGATATTGGCAAAAAATTTTCATGCGAGTGCATTCCTAGTTTTAGCTTCACCGTTTTATTCAAGAGATGAATAAAACTTTTTCTTTTGTTGTTAATGTCATTTTTTACTTATTTTAACAGAACTGTGTTTATATCGTGAAATGTTTTATTTTTTCTGCTTACTTACTTAAAATTCAGCTATTGTGCCAATTCCTGCATAATTACACTGTCATGAATTTCAGTAATGTTGATTAATCTCCATTAAAACACCTTCTGCTATGAAATAATTCAAAATATAATCACCAGATTAGTCCTAAACTGAATTGATGTTTACTCCGAGTTTTTCACATTTTTTGCTGCTGATGCTTCCTTTGCTACAAATAAATCAAGCGTTCAACTAAAGGAATGACATATTACTGCATGGTAGGCAATAAAATGTTTATTTTCTAAATCTGCAGATTATGGCAATTTTTTTAATCCGATTAATTGTCAGAATAATTGATAACTTAAATACTTGCATCCGTAATCACAACCCAATCAAACAACCACCAAAATAGACTTTAAATTAGCATTTATCATCAGTATTATCACAATAAATAAATGTTTTGTTGGACTTTGAGTCCATATCGCCCATCCCTAGCAGTGACACAGAAATAAGTCACAGAGCTACATGTAGAGACGGTCACTAGTGAAGCTACACGGCTGTGAAAAACCCACTGAAAGCAACGACACCCGGCTCACTTTCACCATCACAGTCAAGTCACAGAGCTAATAATGAGGTCTGGATCTTCAGAAAGCGCCAAACACCAACCAGCCTCGGGTTACATATTCAGCAGGTCAAATGAAGTCAAGTCGCTCTTGTAAAGTGCAGTTTTATTAATTTTTAAAAATTTATGCACGTTAATAATTTACTTTTTCACAGAAACGTGGAGCATGAAATATATATTTTTTCACCATTTATGGAGGACTTTCTGAGGGAAAGTGTCTCTGTGCTGAATTCTTGTGTGTTCAAATTTCTACTGGAAACAAAATCTATGAATTTCACCAAAGTTTATTGGTAATTATTACATTTAAAACACTAAAAAACAACATTGTAAGCTGCACAAAGGTAAAGTCAACCTCTCAATGCAAAGAGTTTAATTTTACTATAAAAGCAGCTGTATTTTAACAGAGAAGCTAATTTTATTTTTTATTTGTAACATAAAGGCAAAGCGTTTTATTTTGGTTAGGTTTATTTGAATTAGAGAAGCAGAAATTTTACTGCAAGATTTTTGTCTTACCAGACGAAACTGAAAGAGAAAAAAGGTGCAGAAACTTTCTGTTTCACATGTACAGACTTCAAACTTTTGTTTGCCATCAGTCAAATTTAGAACAGACAGCAGCTAATCATAATAAAATATGTACTTTTTTAATACATTACAGTGTAGGTATTGTTTTGTAGTATTTATTCACTGTTAATTATAAAAAGGATATTTTTTTTTTATTTTTATTTTACTGTATAACGGAGCTGAATGGAGATTTAAAAATTAGAATTAGGATTTTTGTGCAGATTGGAACAAGCTGAGATAGACTATAAATGATATTTATATTTATAATCCGATTCTAGAAATTTGCCACTAATGATGGGATAGACTTTGTAAACTTTTGTCATTTTTTGGTTTAGACGTTACATGTACGGACAATTAGTCCCTCTTGTTCTGGATGCTGAGAAGCAGGAAGGATTTTTCTCTTACTTTTTTACTTAAGGATGTTTGTTGTGATGCATCACCATGGCAACAAGGTATTGTTTTTACAAGTGGGAGAAACTGATTAGCATCTCTAGAGCTCAAATAATACATGAGCTATGACCGCAAATTTATCCCTAAATGTATCCCGTTTATCCCAAACCATCTCTTTAACTGATTCTATCCCCTACTCTCTCTGAGGCAACAAAACCAAATTAGGTGGATTAGCAGTGAAATATCATCTCTGCTGTCCATAAATTGAGCTGTTAGTGTCATGAGATTGCCATGCAGTCTTCAGTCAGAGGCCTCGTTAGATTCACTGCAAGACTGGCTGCTACTGGAGAGCCTTCCTGCCCACAGCATCACCATCAACAAAGACTTCAAAGACTCTTTGAAGATGATGGGATGACTTTTAACTTCCCTTTTGGAATAAATAAAGTCTTTTAACTGAATTTTTAGCTGCTGGTGCGCAAACCTGATAAAGTGAAGCATTTAAACAAATTAAAATAATCAGAATTGTTTTGTTAGTCTGTTAAAAATTGTCTAGAAGTGGTTTGTTTTTTTAGTTATATCTAGTATAATTCTCTGAGACTGAATTGTTTTGGTAAGGAGACACAGGCTGGAGGCAAATCAGCTGAAACACAGCACATTAACAAACACACTCTGGCTCTAAAGAGCTTCTGTATGGAGTAAAATGTGGAGAAACTAGTTCCTCCCAGTCTTTATGACACCAGTAAATGTACAAAACACCGGCTTTAGCTCCTAACAAGACAACAATGACATGCACTCTGCAGCCTCTGCTGTAAAAACCTGCCAATAAACACCCACAGCTTCAGAGCTGACAAGCATCTGTTGGAGTTTGAGGTCTTTAACTTACACAATCTAAACGGGTTCGCTTCCAGTCGGGACAAAAACAGAAACTCAAACCTGCGGGACAGTTTAGGATCACTTAGTTTGCACTCACCGGCAGAATAAACACAAACAAACGAAAGCGTGTGGAGATGAATATGAAGGAGATGATGACAAGTATGAAAAGTAGAGGTAAATATCTAAACATTTGTAAAGCCAAAATATTCATGACATCCACTTTTCTTAAGTTGTGTGAGAAACCAGCCTAATCGCACACCAACAGTGTGTCATCTAAGCCTCATCTTGCTTCGGGATAACCTTACCGCTGGTGCAATACGGTGTTAGATTTCCTCACTGCACCTCTTTTGGCTTTTGCTAAGCTTCCAAGGGTGATTAAATTCGCTGTGGCAATCCCCTAACAGCAGCTGTGTATCCCGGTTATTTCTCTGTACCAAAATTAATCAGCTTACAACAACTCTATGCAGGAGCATTATGCTGCTGCTGCCAAACCACCTTTATGAATATTACAACAGATTTTGTTTTTCTGTGTTCTGCTCATTAAATGTGATTTTAAAGATGACGTACCTGCTTCCTCTTGTGTCATACTGTCTCATGCTCTTGATGAAGTGGACTTTCTTTGGCACCTTGGGTCCAGGAGAACCAGATATGTTCCTCTGCCTGCACAAAAAACAGAAAGAGACTGCTTTATGGGGCGATTTCACAGACAAACCCAAAACATTCATGTGATGCAGCTCCAGGGCCGGCCAAAGATTAAATGAGGCCCAGAGCAGAATTTTCTTTGGGGCCCATAGTGCTGGGCGCTATAGCTTGAAAATAAAATGTGATTATTTTTTTTATACCAAATTCGATTTACAATTTTAACACATTTTTTTCCTCACTTTTTTTTTCTTAAAAATTAAATGACAAATAATTAGGACTGTCACAACAACAAATTTTGCTGGGCGGTAAATTGTCCCAGAAGTTATTGTGATAAACGACAATATTGTTGTTTTGAGACTGTTTACAGGTAATGTAATGGTAATAACAGAATAATACAAGAACACATTCTCAAAGATGAATAAAATTTAAATTCAGATGAACATTTAACACTTACACTGGAAAACATTTTAAATATCCAGAATAAACAACAAATAAAATGAATTATGAAGACTAAACAAAATCAATATTGTTGTTTGGAATACTTTTTCAAGTATTGATAATGGGATAACAGTGCAACTTTTCCCTCTCAAAGACTAATAAGTGTTAATGTTGTTCAGGACACTCCACACTGGATGTGGTAGATATATTAAATATCCAAAAACAAAACGCAACCACCAAGAACGATAAATAAACAGAAAGTTTAAATAAAAAAACCTCACACAACTGAAACCATAAATAAAATGAATTATGAAGTCTCTGTAAACAAAATTGCCATCCAAAATCATTAATCATCAGAATGGAAGCTCGTTTTATTTTGTAATGTGATTAATTTATTAATTGTTTATAGGCTTACTTATATAAGTAGGTTCTGTTATTATTAAAAGTAGTTTTATATAACAGTCTTTAGGAGGTAAGTCAAAGGGGAATGAACACAGTTTTCTAGCTTACTGTTACAGATAATTTATATGGTAGACAATCTGGAGCATACGAGTGAATTCCTCTGGTAGAGCGAATCTAAACCATTTAATACGGAAGTCAGGGGCCCGGTTCGAGGCCCGCAGTGCTCCGTGGTGACACAATGACAACAAGCCTCACCTCTGCCGGGAATCCAGAGCGTTTCCGGCCGGGTTCGGGTTGAGTACGGCGGGCGTTGATTTGGCCCGGGAGCAGGGCTGGTGTCCGCTTGTCAACGGAGACAGCGGAATACCCGGAAACTGCGTTTCCCCCGAGCCGCAAGTCTCTAAAAATACCTCGTTGGGTCCCACAGAATTGCTGGTAGTCGGTCCAGGAGACGTTACCGACGAAGGCCGGAGAAGACCGAGTCCCCCGGGTAAACTGGAGGATGAGCCGTTCCCTGGTTCCGCTGCGGGGTCTGTCACCTGGTTGACAGGACCTCCGCTACCAGTCCGGAGGAGCTTAACCGCCGCGCCGCCCTCTCCGTCCCTGAGTCCGGTCTCCTCACCGGCTTTTTGGTCGGCATTTCCAGCGGTAGGTTGACCCTGGGGTCTTCCATCGAGAGAAATATTGCTGAGGAAGAAAATAGCAGCCCGTCTCCTGAGGGAGTCCTTCGTCTTCCTCCGGTGTTCTCGACGAGCTCTCGTCTGTTTACCGTTACTAGACTGCAGACCGCACAGAGCGGTCGCCATTCTACTCTGAAAATGCAGCTGTTGAACACAAAGGCAACGAGTACCGGTAAATGCATCTTAGCCACGCCCACTTACACGTGATTGGTTGTTAAGCTAATTATGCAGTTTAAACCTTGAAAATAACCGTAGTTGATTGGGTACTTCAGAATATCCCCTCGCTGCCGGCAGTTGATTGGGTGTAGCACCGGAAGGGAGGAGTCATGCAAAGATGGAAATTTTAACGCTAATATCTGAAATATGTGGACCATTTTAAATATTTTAAATATTAGTCCCCAGAAAGTGTTTATTACGGTCCATCAACTGAAATACATCTTTTAGTTTTGATTCCTTATTGTTTTTTGATAATGTAGTGAGATAGATCAAATATGTCATTTCATAATTTGCACATTAAAACTGTATTATTGCAGTTAATTGACCCTTACTAGCATCTCACAAAGTCCAGATGCCGACAAAAAATAGGCCTAAATTTAAAAAAAAAGTTAGAAACACAAAGAAAGTTGAAAACTTGACAAAATACAATCACTTTAATTTGTCAATTAGCTGGCTTTTATTCTGAAAGGCAGAACACTGTTTACATTGTTGGAAGTTTCATGCCAAGTTATAGACAGATTTTTAGAAATGAATCCATCTGTATGACACAAATTGAGTGAAGTAGAGTGGTAACTATTAATTTGTAACTTATACACATCATGCTGGGATTTTGTACGTTATTTAAATGCTCTGTCACATGAAACTGTTTGCTTGAAAAACAACTCTTCTGGAAATGCGTGTATAAAATAATGATGAAGTAGCAAAGTTATGACTATGAAATACAGTTTCGTAATTATGACGAGCTAGAAAGTTTTGCAGTCAACATAAATGTGCAACCCTCAAGATAAGCCCGAACAGCTGATAAACACTTCCTTGTATCATAAACCACCAATATCTGACTACCAACTCATTAAATCATCTTGCTAGGAACATTTCTTATGTTTTAAAGTGTACAATTTAGTTGTTTTGTTTCCTTACACTAATTTAACAATCAGTATGCCTGAAGCCCGTTCAGTCATGATCAAACACGATGTCATATCAACGCTTACCATAACACCAAATGCACCTCCAAGCTATTTGGAACCTGTGAATATGTCAGTTGCATTTCAACCTGTGACTGTCAGATAAAAACTGTAAACTCAACAGTTTGGTATTTAAAACTAATAAAGTTTGATCTCGGAGTTTGATCTAGGACTCACAGTTGTTGGGTTGTAAGAATGAAACTGAAAGTGAGTTCTTGAAAACTAATTACCATTTTGTCAATATGCCAAAAAGTGTAATAAGTCAGTTATGTTGTGTATTTCTGTGACTGTCTATCGTCCCTTCGTCATTACATACTGGGTCTTCACTGGATCACTGCAAAAAAACAAAAGCTAATTTTTGGTCTAATTTCTAGCCAGATACTTTAAATAAGTCAAGACTAACTTACAAGTAACTTTTCAGCAAGATATAAGAACTTGTTCTCCCTTATAACATGGGAAAATGTATTGTTGTAAGTAAAATAATCTGCCAATTGTTTTAACTTTTTCACCAATATAAAGGAATTATTTACACAATACAAGCTCCTATATCTTGCTGAAAAGTTACTTGTAACTAAGTTAGTTTTGTTTTTTCTAGTGTATTTAGATATTTGCTCTAGAAACTGGAACAAAAATACTTGGTCAGATTTTGTATTTTTGCAGTTGTTTTCATGCAGACAGTTCGTTAAAATCAGTTGTTCAAGAAGGGAACACAAGAAAATATATAAGACACTGGCCCTTTAAGAATGACAAAAACTATTTCACTTTCTGGCATCATAAAACATATAACATAAAAATGTAACTACACTTTAATTAATGGCACATTTCTGTCTATATTAATTAGAGGGGAAAACATATGCAATGAAATAAACCACCTTCAATTGTTGCACATCCTCCAGTTCTTCTGACAGCTTGCGTTTTATGAGAACTATGAATTTTATGATGAAAATCAATCGTTTTCGTATAGCTGAACAATCTGTTCTCTACAATTTCACCCATGAATTTCCAGTTGGACTAGGATCCAGACTCGTTTCCTTGTGTACTAATGAGCTGATCTGCATTTGTTTCGCTCTGAGGACAGATGCCGTATAACCCTGGAAAACAGCTTCATAATCACCAAACCCAAAGTGTCCCCCTGTTTATTCCTGCAGAACTAAAGACGAGCATCTGCTCTGCTCGTTTAAATTACGCGCAGCCGCATATTATCAGTGACTGATGCAATGTGCATGTTTCCTTCCAGCAACATCTTCTTGGTCACTATTACCTACATGTACTATCACCTTGTTTTCTGCTGTTTAGGCATAAATTATATTCTAATTTCACAGAGTGGAATGTGATTTAAAGGGGCAGCATTATGTATTTCCAGGCACATAATGCCATTTTATAGCACAATTAAGTAATTATGTCAACTTCAGTTGCTGTAAAAATTCTATTTATTAAATATGACTCAAAAGAAATTTGACTGTAATTTAAGGCCTTGAAATTGGCCATCTGTCTCTTTAAGAAGCTCCTGCTCTCAGGAAGTCATCACATTGCTCTTCTGTTAACCCTTTCACAACATTTCTACCAGCGTTGAACTGAGAAGCAGCTTCTATAATGAGCCCAGCTGATACACAGTTCCACCAGGTGTTTGCTAATTGCTGCTGGCTAGTCTGAAGGAGCAGCGTGGGAGAATGGAAGATTAAAGTATTTCTTAAGCATTCATGAAAGAATCAAGGCAACGCTCCAGGTATGCTTTTGAGGAGTGAATAACATTATAACACTTTGGTGTCCAAACTTTGCCAAAACTAGCAAATTTAAATTACTGGTGGGCCACAAAATTTGTTAACTTAAAAATTGGAAAAACTGTTTTTTAAATAAAATCTGTACATCATTAAAAATCCAAACATTAAAAGGGGTTTGGACTGTTGCTTTAAATTTGGAAACACAGAATTTCCATATTTTAGGGTCATCAATTGTTTTCAATCTTTTTTTTATAAAATTCTTGAGTCGTGGTCTGGGGCCAAACTAAATTATTTCAAGGGCCACAAATGGGCCTTGAGCCACACTTTGGACACGTCTGTTACAACATGATGTAAAGCTTAAAAAAGTAAATTTTACATAATACTGCCCCTTTAACAATCAGGAGGTTTTTGAAACGATTCATTTTCCAGACACCAAAAAAGTTAACTTATTCTCAAAAAATAGCTGTTTTCTTTTAAGTGCTTGTCTGTTTTTAGAAGCAGTTGAAACACAAATGGAAGCACAAAAATGCGTAAATTGTGAATTTTGAATAATAGATCCTCTTAGTGAAGGGAATTTCCTTCCATTCAGCCAATTGTAAAAGCTTATTAATGTCTGAAAACATTCTTCAATCTCCACATTCTTCGCATTATTATTAAACTTGTGCAGGTATTTGTTTACGAAAAACAATAAAAACTGAATCCATCCTTTTACTGTGTACTTGAAGGTACTTTTACTTATAATTACTCCATTTAATTATTTTAAGGTAGGTTGATTAAATAATTTAACTAAGTTTAAACCGACTGAACATCCTACCAGAGTTGTGATATGTTTATGGTTTGAATCAACCAGGAAAAGTGAAACTCAGGTAAACACATTGCTCTTTATTTTAGCAACAATACCACAATGAAATTGTCATCACCTTCTTGTTGATCAATTTTTGTTTTTATTTTATTTATCAGAACAGCAACAGTCTGGCACGACCAGCTTAAGGCGTTTTGATTCCAGCTCTGTCTCTGAGGTACAGCCTTGCCCAGGTCCTGCCACAACAAGCACTTTTTATGGTTCACTTTATGGTTCTCACATGATGGACTCAAACCTTTAGCACCATAACTACAGCCTGAGCGGCTTCCAGGAAACCGCAGCAGGAAATGCAAATAAAAATAAAAATCATTTTAAAAAGAGTCTCTGTGGGAGGTGGATTTTGTTCAGAGTCATTTGGGAAAACAAACCGAGATCATACAAGAGAACCGTAGCATCTCAGTGACACAGTTTCAGATTAATTACCCATAATCCCCCTGTTCAGTCCCACCAGCTTCACTCGTGCTGGTCGGTGAAACTCACAAACAAATACACACCCCGAAAACACAAAATTCAGAAATGTCCATTTTCTATCTGCACTAAAGGAAAAGAACCCAGGTAAGAGTTCGGGTCAGAACCTGTTGGGTGTAATTTAAGAAACAAACGTTTTCTTTAACTTTGGGTTTAAAAAGCTCAGACTGAGATCAGATGGTGAACTGGAAAAGATCCAGTTCAGTTCAATCTGAGGAAACTAAAACACACAAAGAGATTTAGAGGATCTGAAACACATTATGAACCATCCAACCGTCCATCTGTTCATCCATCCATCCATCCATCCATCCAACATCCATCTGTTCGTTCATCCAATCATCTATCTGTTCATCTGTCTAATCATCCATTCATTCATCCAATCATCCATCCATTCAACAGTCTGTACATCCATCCAATGTCCATCTGTTCATCCATTCAATTATCCATCCATCCATCCAACCCTCTGTGCATTCACCCATCCATCTGTTCATCTGCCTAATAATCCACCCATCCGTCTAATTATTCGTCCATCTATCTAACTGTCCATTTGTGTAATCATCCATCCATCTATTCATCCATCCAACTATCAATCCATCCACCCATCTATTATACATCTAACCATTCGTCTGTTTATCCATCCAACTAACAATCCGTTCATCTGTCCATTAATCCATCCATTAGTTTATCAATTAATCTGTCTAATCTTCCATCCATTAATCCATCCATCCATACATATATACATATATTTATCCATGCAAACATCAATGTCTCCTCCATTCATCCATTCAACTATCAAGAACATCCATTTGTCTGTCTGTCTCATCATCCTTCCATCCATCCGACTACCAATATATCATCCATCCATCCATCTCTGGTTGTCGCAGGTTCCATTTTTTTCTGACTGTTTAGTATTAATATTTTTAAAATGGGTTTAAAATTACTGAGAATTCTGGAAATGTGTTTTTTAATATTAAAAAATGTCAGGAAATGTTCTGCAAAGCATTCAAAGTAAGACTAAATCTTGTGTTTTTACCATCACTACTATCATAGCTTTGATGTTTGGATTTCAGAATTGGGAACTGTTTGTTTTTTTCTACATTTTTAAGACAGTTCCTTTAAGAAAGTATCAGTACAGTAACAATAACAAACACCAGTGTTCTTTAAACTTCCTCTTCATTATACAATAATTTACATATTAAATAATATCTGTCATGTAGCTTTTGCTGCTTAAGATGGGCTTTTATTTGGAAATGTAAAGTCCATCACATTTATGCCCTGTAAAAATGATAAAAATCACAACAAACTTGTTTTTCAGTGCATTTCCATTCTTAAAAGAGAAATGAACGATGTAACAGCCCGCTTGTAAACAAATTTTCTTTCAACTTTAACCAAAAAAAACGAGAGGAATGTTGAAAATCCTAATAACAGCATGAAAATGCATAAAAAGCTTGTAATAAATATTCACGCTGTCCACAGTTTTTACATTCAGACCAAATTGTTGCTTTTACTCTACTCTTCTCTTGCAACGTGACTCTAAGCTACTGAAAACTGACAATAACCAAGAAAAGTACCTGTGCTGTGGTTTGCAGGATTAAATTTCGATCAACCTCACGTACTCACTCAGCGGTGTTGTAGCTGCCATAAATAATCCTGCGTGCTTGAAGGCTTGTCTCTGCAGAGGTTGGTGCTTCCTTTACGGTGGAGGAACTAACATTTCTCTGTCTGCCTGTGCTTTTTCCTCACCTCTTTGTGCCACATCTTGACCTGAGAACTGATACAGAAACCAAAGTTTGCACCTTCTGTACACTAGGGCTGGGCGATAAAAAATTCAATCTCCGATCTTTTCATATGAAATCCGATTTCCGATTAATTTTTTTTCTCGTTTTCTTATCTAAAAAAAGAAATTACAAGTGATAGAAAATATTTTTTAATCATCCCTTAAGATTACCACGTAGTATTAGGGTATGAGAATTTTTGTTTGTCAACGTTAGCTAAATAAAGATACAATTTTAACATAAAAAACATATTAAAATAAGTCGTTTTAATGAGGAAAAACAACTAGGCTAACCAACATTTATTGCGGTGAAACTTAAAAAGCTTGTCGAGTGTTTATATTTCCAAACAAAACCGCATAAAGTCCATTTTGCATCACATCGGACTGTGCTCGGATCGTTTCTCTTTCCTGTTATGCTACGCCGCCATCTTTGTTTCTGGATCAACGGCTCCGCCTAAGGATGGCTAGCAGCGCCTCTGCTGGATGGAGGTCAAACTACAGCGCTAAAAGAAGGTTTAACTTTATTAATCATCTGAAACAATTAATCGACAATTAATTATAAGTAGTTTGCATCTCTATTTCAAAGTCCTGCTGCTGATAATAATTTGATGCTGATGTGTTTATAAGATTAAGTATTATCTGTTAAAATCTATTCCAAAGTATAACTTCGCAAGATGCTCAGCATTCCTCATTTTAATTTTTTGTTGTTTTGCTGTGTTTGAAAAATACGAATTTATTCTCGTAAATATGGGCTGGTCTTAATTCTATATAGAAGAGTTGACCTGATTCCAAATTCCAAATAAAACAAGAAACAAAATGGCGGACTTCGGCACGCTGAGGTCACCCAAGGAATGAATATTTAATTCAAAGATTTATACATTTTTGATTTAAATATTCAAAAATTGATCAAATAGAGTTATCGCCCAGCCCTATACACAACACAATTTCTTTTAAACCCTTCTTTTTTTCTAGCAGAACATGAAGACACATTCCTCCACCTCTCTCTTCTTCAGCACAGAGAGCAATCGGAGATCGCGGAGCTGAAACAGACTGTGCATCGACAGCAGTTCCTCCTGCCATCTTCACTTTAAGGCGGGATGTCCAGCTGAGTCACAGCAACTCCGGCACATCACACGGTGGTTTCGTACTCCATCACTTCTTTGGCTGTGCTCAGGCAACGGTATTGAATCCTCGGCGTCACCGGGGCTGCGCTCTCCAGCACCAGGATGGTTTTACGCAGCCGTCGGTCGATGTAATGAGCGTCCCATGCCGGGTATTTCTTTCTTGGTAGGTCTATTCGGATGACGGGGCCCTCTGTCCTGGGTTTGAGGTGAGGCACAGGGGGCTTGGCGCCCCGCGGAGGGCGCACCTTAAACACGTCTCCGTCCACCCCAGGCTCCCTGTCCAAGCCTTTAGTTCTCTGGAGGGTCCTCGGCGGGCTGCCGACTATATCCGGCGGGAGGCTGGAGGTCGGCGACGCCAGCACCTCCACGGGAACCTCCTTCTCCACTATGTAGCCCCACCCGGACATAGAGCCGTCAGGGTGCAGTAGGCAGTAATACACAAACATGAAAAAGGTGCCGAGCGCGTAGCTGCTGGCCACAATGCAGACCATGACGACGGCGTAGAAGTCCGGGCCGCCGTGACGCTGAGCCGCGCCGCGGTACACGAACCAGGCGGCGGTGAGCGCCACGTTCTCCACGAACACCGTCAGGCTGTAGATGAGCAACCTGCAGCGCGTGCGGCCCTCTCTGACGCTGAACCAGCAGAAAATATACACGATGCCCACCATCATGTTGTAGATGATCTCCTCCCACTTGGACATGCAGAAGTCCGTCTCGCCTTGGATGATCCAGAAGGTCATGATGCACCAGTGCGCCACGATGAAGATGCCAAAGTAAAGCTGGAACACGGAGGCGAAGAGGGCGAAGGCCAGCGCCCGGGCACCGATGGTGAACAGGTGCCACAGGATCTGGACCATCACGGCCTTGTAGGTCATGGGGAGCTTGTCGTCTCTCGAGTCCCTAAGGACTTTTTGGTAGGACGAGATCATCCAGGCGAGGGACAGCAGCGAGGCGGAGGCAGAAATCCCTGCAGAGACGAGACAAGAACAGGGTGCTATCATGGACGTCTAGAGAGAAATAAAGAGGAGTAATTTACTGCCAAATAAAATCTGACATTTTTCGATTAATCTCAGAAATGTTCTAGAAAAAACTTTCTGAAATTTCTGAGATTCAAAAGTGTAAAAATGTTTTACTTTTGGAAAAAAAGAACATTCCTGGAAAGTTTTTTTCTTGAAAATTTCAGAGATTAATCAAAAAAAATGTCAGATTTTTTAAAAACAAATTCTGATTGTGACTACTCTGAGAAATTTTCTAGAAAAATAATTAAACATTTCTGAGTAAACAATTCTCATTATTTTGTCCAGAAACTTTCTGAGATTATTCAGAATCAGAAATTGCTTTAAAAAAATCTGAAATTGTAAGATTAATCTTTATCAATCTTCTACTAAAAACTTGGAAATTTCTGAGTTGATAAATGTAAAAATTGCTAGAAAAACAAGTTAATTTCATAGTTTGAAAAGTCTAAAATTTGCAAGCGAAAAACTCAGAAATTTTGAGAATAATCTCAGACAACAATAATAAAAAAACAAGAAAATTTCTGAACTCCAAAAGCGGAAAATTTACTAGAAAAAAACTGAAACTTTGAGCTTAATCTCAGAGATTTTCTAATGTGCTAAAATGAATGTAATATTTATGGAATAGTGGATGAAAGTCATTCTAAGGCTGATGTTTCTTTACATATGTAGTTATATTGTCAAAGGGGGTCAGAGGTTAAAGCTCTTTTGGGGAGAAGGTTTGATCCTGGTCTAATTAACACATAAGATCCCAGTGAAACACCATGAAGTCTGTTATCGTCTTCGCCTTAATGGTGTTTGTGGTGTTCGGTCAACGGGGTCCACTCACCCTGAAGAGGTAGAACCTGACTGGTGTGGATCATGATGCTGAGCTGCAGCACCAGCTGAGGAGCGCTCTTCAGGAAGGACTCGAGCAGACGCAGCATGCTGATGTCCGCACTCTCAAACATCATCCGCCAGTAGTAGTGGCGCCGCTCGGGGTCGCCATGCCAACGGCTCTGCACCCCCAAGTACAAGGCGTGGACGTACCTGAGCGTCAGAGGAGGATTCACAGACCATCATGGTTAGATTTACAGGTCAAACATTTTTTACTTAATCTCAAAATTTCTGATTTTTTTTTTCAAGGAAATTCTGATTAATCTCAGAAATCACAGAGATTTTGTAGGAAAAAAAACTTGGAACTTTCTGATCTGCAAAAGTTAACATTTTCCAACAAAACAGACATATTCAGATAAATCGGAAATTTTCTGAAAAAAAAAAAGAAATTTCAGAGTTTTAAATTTGAAGATTTGCTAGAAAAAACTAAGCAATATTGCGATTCATTTCAGAAATTTTCTAGAAAAAAAACTTGGAAATTTCTGAACTTCAAAATTTAAAAATTTACTCAGAAATGTTCAGATTAAGCTCAGAAATTTTCAAGAAAAATAAGCAAATTTCTGAGTTTGAAAAGTCAAAAATTTGCTGGATAAAACTCAGAATGTTTTTAGATTAATCTCTGAAATGTTCTGAAACAAAGAAAAAAAAAAAACCCAGACATTTTTGAGTTTAAAAAGCTGAAAATTTGCTGCAATAAAAACTAAAAATTTTGAGATTAATCTCTGAAATTTATGAGGGAAACAAGCAAATTTCTCTAGCAAGTCTAAGACTTGTTAGAGGAAACTTATTTTGTGGTTGAAAAGTCAGAAATTTGCTAGAGAAAACAGATATTTTTAGATCAATCTCAGAAATTAGGAAAAATGGTCCTGGGGTCTCACTTTGATCACCCCTTTGAAATCCCAGTCTCCCTACAGTTATGTTTTCTGTGCTGAGATCAGAAAGAGGAATATAGATCTTGTATTTAATCTCTTCCTGTTAAAAAAAAAGGAACAAGGCTGCAGAAAGAGGAAAAACTGTCACAAAAACAGAGAACAAAACAAATCAAATTAATGTTGTTTTTATGCAAAATCACTGAATTCTAATGACAGATTTCACCTTAACTGGACATGTTTGGAAAAACGCTGATAAATTTCAGTGCACTGAAGCAGTAAATGTTTCTGTAATTGCCTTGGGAAACAGGGTCAGAAGACACTCATGTGAAGGAGACTAGCGAACCACAAGAGACGGTGTGCAGTGATACATTTTGTCATATTAAAGTCACAACCTTCAGTGGGTTTTATTTGCTTTTCATGTGATCGAAGAACACAAAGGAGTGAGGCGTGTACTTTGTAGAAGCAGTGAGGAAAAAAGGATACATGTATAACATTTTTACAAATAAAAGCATAAAAGATTATTTTATAAGTGCATTTGTTTTCAGTTGGAATTAGCTTCGTCTGCTAATCTACAGAAGCAGAGCTAATCTTTAGCTTAGCTTTAATAATTTTGCTGACTTTCAAGACATTTTTCCTATATAAATTCTAAACCTCTAATTTCCCTGGTTGTTTCGTAAACTTTTTGTTTGTTTGCCTTATTGCAACCTGTACTGATCTTGCAACACATTCTCACTCCCTACTCGTCATATATTGACGAGTCTGAACAACCCAGATTGGACATTTTCGAATGTGACCCAGGCTACTTAGACATGTGGTCTGAAATCCGATTCGTATCAGATCTTTTCAAATGTATCGAGTCTGAACAGCCAGTTCGAATTCATCCGATCTGAACGTAATTGATACTCGACAAAACGTCGAGTATCAATGAAACGCGCAAGCGATTCAATGAAACGCGCGTCTTGAAACGCGCAAGCGGGAAGACAAATAACAAACTTGGCAGGTGGAAATGAGGATTAAGTTGTTAATTTTCTGGCTCCGGATGGAAACAACTTTAAAATCACAAGATATGCTCCACCGTTAGCATCCATGTTTACTTCCGCAAACACTGAGCACTTCTTCTTTTTATGGCGATTAGTAAAACACTGAGCACGCTCTCTGTGACTCTACATGAGGGAATCTTCTAGGTCGATGCACAAGTCGAATATCTTTGGAAATGTGAAAGACAGCACCAATAAATAAATAAATAAAACATCAGAATTGTGTTAATGTAGCCGTAGACTAAGACTTTTTAAGGCCTACGAGACGTAAAATTGCTGTAACCCCGTTTTGTCTCGGTTTCCTCAAGACAAAGCGATCCTTGAAATGTACACACAACGAGAGAACGGTGCATATGTGGAGTAATGAGGGTGAAAGACTCACAGATGATTTCACTGCACTCTATCCATGACACAACCCTCCCATATCACATCTCATGTGAGCTGACATTCAGTTCAGGTTGCAGGCCTCAATTGATCCCAGTTCACCTGACTAAATGTGTATCAGTGACAGATCATTCGCGAGTTAACAGCTCGGGGTAAAACACACAGCGCTAATCCTCTTTAACGTTCAGACACACTGCTGCGAGTGCGGCACCCATGAACAGGACACACACACACACACACACACAAAACAGCTTTAATGGCATTACCGGTAATTCTGTGCTGCCACAACGTTTTAATGTGCTCCTGGACACACTCACACTCACTCAGTCTCCGGGCGGATGTATGGAATCAATACTGCTGTCTCAAGAGGAAGGAAGCGAGAGGGCACAGAAAGACACACACTGTGTTGTTCTACAGGTAAATCAAGCCATATGAGTCCAAGTTCTCCCTCTCTAACGTGACCAAATGCCATATATATTTGTCTCATAATGGGAGTGTTGCCTCACACCCGTCATACAGCTGAATGTTTCTTTGAGCTGGCAGTAGTTCAAGCCTGTCAAAACCTATCAGAGGACTTTAAGTCTGAGCCCCGACTCACCATCACTGACCGAGTTGTTGACCCACAGACCTACTAGTGTCCATCTGGGGAGTTTATGGCTGCGTGTGTCATAAATAGGTTCAGATCTAAATATTTTAGAGAAAAGTATACCAACATGCGACTTATAAGTCAAAAAAGGTTGCAGAAATGATCTTATTAGAGTGAAAACGATTAATCGATTTAATCATGATCAATCGATTCATTTAGTAATTGATTAATCATTAACGCTAGTGTACAGACTCAAAAAACTGCATTTTCTGAAAGAACACACTCAGCACAATAATTAAGTCAAAACTGAACCGAAAATATAAACAATTTTTAAGTTGATAATTTACCAAAATAAAGTGAAACTGGACTGAAAACCCCTTTTTTCTGTAAATACGTTGCAGAACTCCTAAAGTGGGATAGTTTTAGCTTCACCTGGTTAAAATTATGTTTGTAAATGTCCTATTTAATACCTTGTGCTTAATTAATTATTAATTGAATAATTAAAAAAATACTCAACAGGTTAGCTCCTCACTGCTCTGATGTTAGTCAAGCAGAAATAGTTGATCTTTTCACATGTTTGTGTTTGAAATATTTACCTGCAGATGAATCCTTTGCAACAAATGATCAAGCGTACAGTAAAGAAATGCTGTTATTGCATTGTAGGCAATAAAATTACTTACCAACAACAAATGATTTGTCTATTTTAACTCTTTATATATGTTTAATATTATTAAAAAAAAGAAACTTGACTAATTAAATAAAAATTGTACAGTATATGGCCATTTTTTTGTCTGATTACTTGATTAATTATTGGAATAATCAATAGAATACTTGTGAATGTGTTTATAAGTTTCCAAGAGGTGGCGACCCAAGACAAAACAGAGTGGGTGGAGTTTAATCCCCTTGTAAACCAGGGAGAAATGTCAAACAATACAAAACACAATCATCCTCTTTTGGCACCAAAATGATCAGGTTTAAATAAAAAAGGGGGGAAAGATGTTGGACTTTGCAGACAAGCAGAAAGACCTGAGCTTTATACATACTGATGTTAGAAGTATTTAGATGAATCCTTTGCTACAAATGATCAAGCGTACACTTAAGGAATGCCATGTTGTTGCATTTTAGGCTATAAAATGTTTTTATTATTAGTATTATTATGTAAAACCCAAATTAAATTGTGCATTTGCATTTTTTTAGTAATTAAATGAAAAATGTGCAGAATATATATATTTTTTGTCTGACTACTCGATTAATCGTCGGGATAATCAATGGAATACTCCATGTGATCGTGTTTCTAATTGTCCAAGGAGGCCAGGGGCTGAGGAAGAGAGGGAGGAGTTTAATCCCCTTGTAAACCAGGGAGAAATGTCAAAAAACACAAAACCACATTGGTACCACAATGATCAGGTGGGAAGAGATGTTGGACTCAAACACAAAAACCAGAGACAAGGTGTTCCGATCCGAACCTCTCGGCTCTCCGACTCACCTCCAGACCTGCGCCAGCTGCAAAATGTGAATGAGGGCTTGAAAGACCCACATGAAGGCTCTGCAGCAGCCCCGGACTCGGCCCCCGCCGGCCGGCCCCGGCAGCACCGCGGCGGCCCGGCCAGCGCCCCACTCGCCGCTGTCCTTGGTGCTGAAGTCGCCTCCCTCCGCGCCCGCCGCCGCCGCCGCCGCCGCCACCACGGCCGCCGCCGCCGTGCCGCTCTCCACGGACTCCGTGAAATCATAGGCGAACCACCGAAAGCTCAACACCTGTACGACCACGGACGGGACGATCACAAAGACCAGAGTCAAGGCGAAGCACCAGTACTCCCTCCGCAGATAGTAGTCGGCAGCCAGCCACAGGTCTGAGGCCCCGTCCGAGAAAAACACCAGCAGGACGCAGAGGGTCCAGCAGAAGTCCTGCAGGCTGTACCGGTGCTCGCTCACGCGGCGCTCCGGCGGTGCCGGTTCGGACCGGGCGGGACACTCGGGTGGAATTTCGTTTCGCGGAGAGGCAGGAGCACCGTCAGATTTCGCGGCCATGTTTGTTGAGATGGGAAAATGATGGAAGCGAGGGGGAGGGGGCGCGCAGCCAGTGGGGCCGCGTGTGAGGGGAGGAGGAGCGGGTAGGAGGGCGGGGAGCCGCCGCGGATCAATCACCGGGTTTAATGCAGATAAATTCAATTTACAGGCACAAAAAGCTGCTGGTCTGGTGTAACGGTATCATACTGGATTTCACTGTTGTTCAACATGAGGTCTGAATCCATCTACTACCCGGAAATTCAGCGAAATCTGTACACTATAAAAACGATTCTTGGAGGATATTCAATTTTAGATACTAAATTGTTACCGATACGGTTTTTGGACTTTTAGTTTAAGTTATTTTTAATTTTTAGCACTTCTTTCTTTGTTTCTATTTTAGGACATTTTCACACCCGATAGTCCAGGTAGGCTCAGTTTGACTTGGGACCGAAATTGCAACATTTTCAGCTGGTGCATTCACTTTTACACTGCACTGTATCAAACGATCCAAACTAATTGGATCGCATGTTCCCCTCCTCTCCTGCGGTGGCGCTGCACCAACAACTACTGAAGGAAAGGACATAAAAACCTCAGAAGACGACCAGGTGACCTTCCTTCTTCATAAAATGTAAATAAAAATGGAGTAGAATTTTAGTGGTTGAATGATTTCTCTTTGGTTAAGACCATAACCCATTTCTCCCTGTAATAGACTCTCACGTTTGCTTTGGTTGCATTTACCCAGAATCCCTTACGTTGTAGTCCACTTCCTGCTTTTGGAGCGGTCTCTGGTCTGTTTTGCTTTCACATCTGCATTTAAACCGCACCAGATTTTACGTCAACCACACAGAGACCCGGGTTTTTAGGTGAGTTTGCTTTTTTTGGTCCACATCACAGTTTGATCACTCATTCACACTCCCCCAAACGAACCAGACTTATAGAGAAGCGAACTAGAGATGGATTAAAGTGGACTAAACAGCTGATGTGAATGTAGAAGGTGACACTGAGCGCAACTTTCCTCTTAACAAAAATGTAAAACAAATAGAGTGGCAACAAATTTTAGATGTAGGATTTTGCCTTTGTCTTCTTTGGCAAAATAAAGCAAGCCATTTATTTACCCAGAATCCCCTGTGCTATAATTCGGATTTGCTCTGAAGTTTTCCAGGTGGTAAAATTATTTTTTTGTTTCTCCTGCACATCATATTTTCAAGGTTTGATAGATTTTTTTGTTTGTAAGCTTCCAGGACTGTATTTGGACTTTTCTATTCCTACCATTTGCTGCTTTACCTTAAAGCAACATTTTATAAAGTCCCAAATTAATTTGACTCATTAATATGGTGACATGCTTTAAACATCTGATCACATCCGCTCCAGAGCCTCCACGTTCATCCCCCAGTCAGTTTTCGATTCTGCTTTTTACTTCACATCCTGCCTGCTGTTGAGGCCGAACGTCTGAGTTCCTCTTTGCTGCCGCTTCCTCTCTCAGCTCAATCCAAATCTGCTGAGCCGGAGTCATTTCTGCCAGCAGGAAGCGCTCCTTTTACACTTTCAGTCTGGCAAACTTCTCCTTAAACAGGAAGGACAACAACAAAAACAAGAGTAATGAAAATGTACTAAAATTTAATCATTCATAAAAGCTGGAAAATCATCTGTGACAGGGTAAGAAGAAGCAGTATTAGAGGTGGTTTAGTACAACGTTTTCAACCTCGACACAAATCAGAGCGCACCCTTACCCCCATTTGTCTATAAAATACTAATTTCCTTAACTTTATTATGCAAAAATGGAAGTAGAATATATTATGGGAAATATGGAAGGCTTGCAGCTTTCAATATAAAACAAAGTCACTTAGGAGAGATGTTATTAATACACATCCTTGTAAGTAGGAGCGAGTAACTTATGGACAATGATGCATCTTCATTGACAATGTTAGTGCAGAATTGTACAAGAAGATCAACATTTTTACATGGATTCCTTTACAAATATATTGTCACAATATGCCAAAGACTGTTGTTACTCATAATAAAATTCTCATTAGTTCCCTTAAATGGATTCAAATCCACAGTTTCCTCTTTTACTTTGTTATTTCCAGAAGAAGACACCTCGGAGAGAAAAAAAAAGAAGAAAAATATATTTTGTCGTCAGGCTTGACAATACAAGAAGAGGTTGATTTTCTCTGCCAGTAAAAAGCAGAACATTTTTTCTTTAAAGTATGTGCCTTCTGCTGTTTTGCAAATGGTGTGGTTTTCTCAGCCAGCCTTTTTCAAAAATGCTCTGGAGAGGACTTGGAATGCTGGCACCATCCACCGGGAAACAGTTCATCATTCTGCAGGTAAAAACAGAAACAACGTCATGATAAAATAAAACATGAAATATTCACTTTAAAAACACATTCATGCTGTTAGTCCGATAAGCTCAGCGGATGGTTAAAAGAACAGTTTTTAAATAATCTGTATTCAATAATAATTTCTTAAGATCAGATAATCAATTCTTCTCAAAATGTACAATTTATGTTTTTTGTAATTTAGATAATGGGGGTTCAAAGTGTGGGAAGGGGGCCATTGAAGGCCCTCTGATGGATTCTGTGCGGCCCCCTCAAAGCAAACAGGTGATTGATACAGATGAAAACCACCTAAATTAACACCTTATAAGCACAACATACCAGTTAGACTTTGAGCTACTTGCTAAAACTGTATTGTGTAACATTAAAACATGCCTGGCTGCAACCGTATCGATGGCAGCTCTTCTTCTCTTCAGTGTTTGTTAGCTTCTCCTGCTAATGGTAGCTTCACAGCATCAGTTCAGTGTTACATCGGCTGATGATGGTGCTGTGATTCACTTCTCTGGTGTCTGATTTTCAAATATTTTATAGAGGGTTTTTGTACCTAAGTTTCGGCAGTGCTATGATCACGTCGAAGCAATTATATTAAAAAGCGTTTCATTGATCTTCCATGGAAGGACAACGGAATATCGCTCTTATAACCATGTAATGACTAAAATCACGATAGACTCATGTATCCCTCAGAAAAACTAACCAATTTAAATAAAGAAATCCCTCCCTGGGTGATACCATAAAAGTGATCAGGTATGAAATGGTGGCACCACAGCAATTTAGAATTTTAATATTCAGAATATCGGGATTTTTCTGTTGTTTTAAAAGGTTTACGTCAGTTTTCTCTGGGAAATTATTTTTGATGATAATACAGAAACAATCATAAAAATCAAAACATCAACAACAATGATAGTAATAATAATACAATACTATTCAGTGCAAAGAAGCCTACAAACTCTTTGATGGGGGGCAGTGACCTGGACAATGGACAGAGGGACGCTGGCCCAAAAAGGTTGAGAAACACTGACCTAATGCCTCATTTGTTAAATAACTCACATGAGAAAAATAAAAGTTTGTATAATCCAACATCAAAGAAATACTACAAAAATAGCTACAGTAGCAATATGTTTGACAGTGCAGGTTAAATAATCAAAATGTTGCCTTTAAAACGAGATCAAGCTCTAAAGGATCAGAGAATCGCAGCTAATTTTATGCATTTTACAGAAGTTTTCTGGTTCCTAAAACGTTCTGTTTTTCAAAGTATAAAAATATTTTTCTCACAGGAAAAAAGCCTCACTCATTCTACACGTGTTTTAAATGTTCAGTAACGACCCGGAGCTCAGAAAGCCCGGCAGCCATGCGAACGTCTGGAGTAAATTTAGTCCAAGCTCCCACTCACCTGGCCTGGAGCAACCGTGGGAGAGCGTTTTTAGAGCAGTGTGCAACCCGACTTCTTTTTTGTCTTCTTCTTTTCCATCGGCGTTTTCCTGTTGATCTGTCGCACCAGATCATAGAAAATCTGCAACACAGAAACGGGGCTTCGCTTAGATTCTTACATACAAACAGAATTCTGGGCAACATGGAATCAATAACTGTCAAATGTTATTATATACATTTCCTATATTAAAATTAAAGAACTTTTCACACATTTTAAAGCTAGGTTTAAAAATTTTCCAGCACTTTGGAGTTAAAAACGATACAAATTGTCTAAAAAATAAAGAGTTTCAATACAATGATATGATATCATTTGTTACTGTTTTTAATGTTTTGTGAGAATATTTTACATTCCTCAGCAGGGACAAGGTGAAATAAAATATAACCTGCAAAAACACTTAAATCTGCAAAATCTTACCAAGTAATTTTGGTCTAGTTTCTAGTGCAAATATTTTAGTTCACTTGAAATAAAACAAACATATAAGCAATAATTCCTTAATATTGATAATGTATTTGTTCCATTGGCAGATAAATTAACTTATAACATGGGAAAAATATCTTGTTATGAGTTAAATAATCTACCAGTGAAATAAACACTTTTTAAAATCAACATTAAGGAATTATTTACTTAAAACAAATGTCTATATCTTGCTGATAATGAAATGCTGTTTGCATATAATTTTTCAGCTTGTATGTGTTTTTAAAAGTAAATTATAAGAAGGAATCCCTACTATAAAGTACAAATAATTCCTGAATGTTCTTGTAAAATACAGGCTTCATAATCATTTATTACGGTTATTAATTTTGTCCTGTGATAGTATTCTACATTGAACAGTAGGGAAAAAGTAAATTAAAATATATATTTAGGAATAATAAATATTGCTTACATTGAAATAATCCAAACAAATTATGTTAAATTATAGACAAACACAATATACAAAGAAAGTCACATAAAAAACAAATCTTTAAAAATATGTTCTGGTTAAGTTTCGTGGCATTTAGCAAATACAAATAATTTTGCCAATTCTAACCAACCTAAAACAAGAAAAGCTTAGCCTGAATTAACTTCAGACAGTCAGAAATTTTTTTATTAGGTTTATAAAAATATCTGTTGTCAACTGTAAATAACATCATATCCAAATTTAGGCTTTTAATAAAACGCTAGATGTGCACTTCATGAGTCTGAATATTAAACTCTCTAAAGAAATCAAGCATTTCCAAACCTTGAAATTTAAGCATTTAAGGATTTTAAGCACTTAAATGCTTAAAATTTAAATGCAGATGAATCCTGCATTTAGCGCAAACATTAGTTCACTGAAAACTGAAAAGCATTTTTAAATTAGCATTTCTATACAAAATGCATCTTCTACGTTGATTTCGGACTTACCTCGTTAACATTGATCTTTGATTTAGCTGAAGTCTCTAAAAAGGCACAGTTGTTCCACTGACGGGCCAGGTTCTGGCCCTGCTCCTTCCCGACCACGCGCTCGTCCTCCAGGTCACATTTATTCCCCACCAGGATCATCGGAACCTGATCGATCAGAATAAAAACATAAAGATTAAAGTCATGTAGCAACAGAAAAGGTTTCTTGTCCGGCTCATGAAAATAAATCTGCCTAATAATAATATTCAAGATGCTTCCAAGAAAGTTTCTAATACAGGTAAAATGTGTTAATTTTACCTGAAGAGATTTTAGTATAATATAATGAAATAAATGTAAATACCCTTACAAATAAATTAATCCCAGTGAAAATTGAATTATGGTTCTATTGGAAGTGTTAAATTTTATACATTAATCATATAATTGATGAATCCTGTTGTATTCGTCACGCTCAGTTTTCTATATTTTTCATGTAAGAAAAAAAAGAACAAAGTCACAAAATTAACCCTCAAAGTCGAGAACATGGTGACTGTTAAGTGTCCACACGTATCTGTACTTATTCTGATATTGATATTTATTGATACAGTGAAGAAAATAAACAATCTCGACTTTAAAGACAGTTTTGGTTTTTTCAAACTCTTTGAGTTTCAAATCTCCGCCTTGATATTTTAATTGTTTCAAGTTCTTTAAATGTCCTGTGAGTAAATATATTGGCCCATTTCTCAATAACAACTGGAACTTTCAATATCTAGCAAGTTATTTTCACAATTTACCATCTATTGAAAAAGAGTCTCATCAGATTAAACCAAAGACAAACCTGCTTCCTGCTACAGCGGGAGTGAAACTACTGGAATAACCCGATACTGTCTGGAAAGCGCAACGTCTCTGCTTTCAGAAACCATTGGGATTTTTCAGATAGCGCAAAGTGTCGCAGAATTACGGTACTGCAAATTTGGCTGTGTCGTCACTGACATGTTCGGTCTAGGAGGGATTTTATCATAATAAATCAAAATTTTTAAGATACGTAAATGATAAAAGATACAATAAATTCCCACACCTAATTGCACCAAGTTATTTTGGATTTCCAGTGTATTTTCTTTAGAAAATCTTAGATACCCTTTATGAAAATAAAAAACAGCAAAACAGACGAACTTTCTGTAAATAATTTGGAGTCACGTGCAACAGAAAAATACACAAATAGATGAATGTTTGTGAGTTGACCGCTTCAGTTTTTCCCTAAGAACTCGTTCTTCAACGCTGAATATTCATTCTTACTAAATATGGTTCAAGTGTTGATAAAGAAAAACTGTTGCCTCTTTATTGGGATTGCATAATTTTTTCAACGTTTACCAAAATTAGGAAGCAAACCGAATCTTTTTGGGCCTGGTTGTGATTGGCTAATAATAACAACCATCACGTCTTTGTTTACTGGGAGTGAAGTTCGCTAACCGGTCAACCGCACATCCACAGTTTGATGCGTTTTAATAAATTAGCTCAATTTCTATGTATAATAACAACAACCAGTGAGACAGGCTCCTCGACCTGCACAGACGGAGAGCAACACACCTACGGGTGACTCATGCAGGTTATTACTGTCAACATTTGCTTTCCTAAGAAGCGCTTCGCTTTATGTCACGACTGCTGGCAGCTGTCGGTTCTCCCTTAATTTCTATGGTCATATTTGTTAAATAAAAGAAAAATGTGCAACATAAAGGGAAAGCTTTATAAACATACCTCCAACTCAAAGGTGAGATTTGATTATTGGTACTTATTTGACTCATTCCCACCATATGAGGAAATAAATCAATATGAGGTTTACATCCTCCAACAAAAAGAAGAGATAAAATGTTGACATTTATAAAATAATACACTTTTGATGTTAAACTGACTTTAAAATGGTAAGAGTCTGTAAAGACAGTAATTACTAATAAGTTAATGACAGCGACTGTTTCATTCCTACAACAATAAAACTAGTTTTTAAAGCTGAAGAACAGAAAATTAAAGGATATGAGAAAAAAAACACAGATTTGCAATACACAGAATGTGCCCATCATTATCAACGCATTACAATCTTGTATGATTTAAAAGCTCTTTAGTGTTTTCCTTTAATTTAAATTAGGTCAAACGTGTAAATGATACATTGTTATTAAACATACAAATGCTATAAGAGCAAATTGGAGGGTTTATAATTACATTTTAAACAAATAGTTTAGTAAAAAAAATAATGTTTTTAGAAAGTTGCACTCATGACTGAACAAACATTTCTGATCCTGTTTGGCGTTGCAATATTTGACACCCACAACCTTTAAAATATTAAACTGTGGCTAAAATTAAAACAAATATTCATTTTTGTCACACAGGAAGTGGCTCTTTATACCTTAAAAATCAGCCATTTATACAGATTAATTGATAAATAAGTCAACAGTTTAATAAAAAAGTAACAATTTAAGATTGTGGATCATATTAATGATACTGTACTGAGAAGTAGAGATGCTAATCATCCGGTTCTGACTAAATACAGCTTAGATTCAGCTCAGTGTACATCCTTCCTGAATCAAAGACTGAAAGAGGCAGATAGCATCTAGCAACACCTCTGACATTTCCTCCATGTCACAAAGCTGCTGCTGCCCCCCTCAGCCGTCAGTCTAATGTGGGGGATGAAGCCTGCTGGGTTCACACTGACGTGAAAAATTCATTTCTACAATGACAACATAGCTCCTACTTTTATAGGAGTCTTAAAGGTGACCTGTTATGCTTCCTTGAACAGGTTAGGATACGGTCAAGAGCGACACAAAACATGTTCATTACATTTTTTTTTTTTTCACCATTCTTGCATAATCAGATTTCATCTGCTCAGTTCTGCTTATTTTGAGCTGTTTTAGGGCCTCCTGTCATTTTACATCCAAATAAGCTGCTGCTGGCCACTACCCCCCCAACTTAGAGGTAAGCATTTAACGTTTATCATTATAAAATTTCTTACAAGAATTTTGACGTATTGTTGTCTTGAAAAAATTGCATTAATATTGTTGAAAAAAAAAACCCTAAACTGACATTTTTGGAAATGTTTTTTCTATCATTTTCTCCACTATTTGTTCTGTAAATTTGATAATATGATTAAATGTGCAGCTATTTAGAGATATAAATCAGAAAAAAGAAGCTAATTCAGAAAAGAATAGGATAAAATAAAAATAAATTTCTATGTCCATTTCACCCACCCCTACTTGTACGCGAAATGAAGCACAATTACACAACTGTACAGCTTTGAAAAGCATTAGTAGAGCCTCCTGCACAACCAACAAGAATGCAGAAAGTGGTTTCTGGATGGTAGGTCAACAATAAAACATTTGTCTTTTCCAGCAGCCATTGTACACCACATACAGTAGTAAAACCAGCTGACCACATGTCCTGGAGCTCCTTAGGTTGATAGGTAACAAGGGTTTGGCTTAGCTGGGGTAACAGCATAACTTTTAACAATTGGGAGGTTTTTTAAACAGCTCGTTTTCCAGACACTAAAAAACTTTAACCTATTGTCAAAAAACGGCTGAGTCTTTTTTTAAGTGTTTGGTGTGTTTCTAGAAGCAATAGAAACCCAAATGGAAGTATAAAAAAAGTACAAAATGTGAATTTCGCCTTCAATTGTTCTCAGAAAGGGTTCAGATTTCTGATTGTTTGGATGTTCGTTTTAAAAACGTGTTGCACTCACATCCTCGGTGTCCTTTACTCGCAGAATTTGTTCCCGCAGGTCTTGTAGGTCGTTAAATGTTGACTGTGCTGTAATGGAGTACACCAAAGCAAAGCCTTGCCCGTTCTTCATGTACAGGTCTCTCATTGCTGTGAACTGTTCCTGCAGAGCAACAGCAGAGGAGAAACAGCATCAGTGACCTGGAGGGGCTCTCTGAGCCAAACGCAGCAGCAGATGAGACTCACTGTGCCAGCAGTGTCCAGGATTTCCAGCATACATTGCTGCCCATCCACCTCAACTTGCTGTTATGTCAGAAAAGAAGAATTTAGAGGTAATCAGATGAATTTAATAATGTTCAGAACTCATCAAGAAGTATTTTTTTTATAACCCTTACCTTTCTGTAAGAGTCTTCTATAGTAGGGTCATACTTCTCCACAAAAATGCCTTGCACAAACTGGACTGTCTGGAATCAACCAAGAAGACGACAAAATTAAAAGCGGTCACCGAATTGTGCTAAATAATACTTCAACAAAATACAGCAACCTTAAGGATTTTACATCAGTTTTGTCTCAATTTTGCCTCTTTTTATGACTTTAAATAAAAAAGCCAATTAAATCAAATCACAACTGGATACACTGCAAAAACACAAAATCCTACAAAGTCTTTTTGGTTTAGTTTCTAGTGTTAATATCTTACTACACTAGAAATAAAACCAAACTCACTTACAAGTAACTTTTCAGAAAGATATGGGAGCTTGTTTTAAGTTAATAATTCCTTACTATTGATTAAAAAAAAATAAATAGTTCCACTTATAACAAGACATTTTCTAGTGAAAATCTAGCACTTTACCATCAACAATAAGGAATTATTTACTAAAACAAGCTCCCAAATCTTGCTAAAAAGTTACTTGTAAATTAATTGTGCTTTATTTTAAGTGTATTAATATACTTACACTATAAACTAAACCAAAAATACTTGAAAGATTGTATTTTTGCAGTGTATTTGTAATGATCTTCCAAGGAATACTTACCAGTGCAGATTTCCCCACACCTCCTGATCCAAGCACGACTAGCTTGTACTCACGCATGGTGGGCGACTTCACTGGACAGCACAAGAGTCTGAAAAGACAGAGACAGAAATCAGTCAGAGAAATTTAGAGATGGAGACATTCTCCACCTTTCCACAGACATAGACGGGGGAAAAGACTGTGCTGAAATATGAGAAAAACAGTTTGAGAATATCCCAGAATTGATCACAGATCAGCTATGACTCAAAATATATACAAGTATTTTAAATAGTTTGGAAAAACAAAGTGTCTGATGCACTTTGAGGACAGTGAACTAATCATAAAATCATATTTCCCTGATATTGTCTTGTTGAATTATTCTTGTTAATTTTTGCAAAAACAAAAAGTCAGAACTGAAAATAAATGTAAAAACTTAACATGTGTTTTTGTATTACAAATATTTAAAGTTGATAAGAAATATGATATGGT
Organism: Brachyrhaphis roseni; assembly: GCA_903066815.1. Taxonomy (NCBI): domain Eukaryota; kingdom Metazoa; phylum Chordata; class Actinopteri; order Cyprinodontiformes; family Poeciliidae; genus Brachyrhaphis; species Brachyrhaphis roseni. The sequence continues at coordinate 61,856 of CAEFZY010016168.1, forward strand.
AATTTTATGTTATTGTAAGACGTTATTGAGAATACTTAAACACCAACATTTGAGTTTTTAAAAAAAGTCAAACACACCAAAAAAAGCAACTCAAATATCTTTTTTTGCATTTCAGTTAAATCCTATATAAGTAATGGTGAAACTTAAAAGTAATATGTATTAAAATGGACAATGATGATTAAGAATACTTAAGTAAATATTCTTAAGATGCAAAATTTGAGTATTTATTGTATAAGGTTTTCTTTTGTTTCTCTAAATCCTACTGATTTGTTTAGAGATGTTTGACTTTTCATGCAGCATTTTGATCGGCTGGTTGTGATTAGTTAGCCAAGCAAATGCAGAATCTGGAAGAAAAACTCTGATTGGACGGGGGGAAATTCTCTGTGATTGGCTGATTGGTGTGGTTCATTTACATAAACTTTACCAAGCCGCAAATTCAGACGCAAAGTATGAGATGTAAACATAAACAGAACATGTTGTTCTTTGTTCACAAATATATATGTGCTCACATCAACATTTTCTCACTGCAAACCTCTAAAATAAATAAACAATATTTAGCCTGGCGGGGAGCAAAAAAAGTCTGGCAGCCTGCCATGCTTACCAAACTAATTTGATCACATTTTAGTTTAATATCAGTCAGTTTCTTAATTAGCTGCTCATAGGTAACTTCTTGTTTAATTGTAGGTGGTTACATAGATCTAAAAAGTTGCTGAGGTATGTAGATAAATAAATCTTAGATGTTACGTGTCAGTAAACCGGTTACAATAAGCAATAAATCAATTAATCACATGAGTAATTAAAATGAAGTCAATTTCCATTTGAATAACTTATTGTTTCTCTCTTTCTACAAAAACTGGATGACAAAAGTCTTCAGTCTGATTCTAAGAATTTTATTTACAGCAACTTCATAATTGTTTTGTTTGTTTATTTTGGATATTTAAAATGTCTTCCAGTTCCAGTGTTAAAAGTTTATTAGCATTTAAAGTCTTGAAAATACTTGACAATAGTCTCAAGACAACATTATTGTTTATCGCAGTCAGACACCTTCTGAGAAGAGCAGAATGTCTTACAGACCTAACTGATGTCTTATGGTTCAAGCAGCTTTCTGAAACAGGACGAAAGAGTACAATCTGCACCATGAGATTTAAAATCATGTAAACTGATGACAATGTTGATCTTTCTGCATACAGTTTTAATTTTAGAACTATATTCCGACTCAGTTTCTTTCACTTCCTCCTCCAGTTTCTTATACCAGCAGTTCAGATGTAATTAAATTTGCCATTTTAGCTTCTCTTGCAAGCAGACGCAAGCTTTGTTAAAGTAATGGTTAGGTGTGAGTATCAAACAATGTGTCTGGTTGCTGTGAAACGTCAAGTTTGGATGATTAAACATAACTTGATGCTCATAATAACAGCTTTGTCTGCGGCGGTTTTTACTGGATGAAAACAAATACGTGACACCGCTGTAAATCAGTGTGAAATATTTAAGTATTATACATTTTTTGCAGCACCTGCAATCTCACACCAAAGTTCAAGCCCTTGTTAAGTGTTCCAGTTTCACAAATAGCTTAATCTCATTACAATACAGAAGAAAAAGGTCAAAGTGAGTAACCTATCATCAGCCTGACACACATTAGAAACACTGAATGGCCTAGAAAATAGATTTGGCACAAAGGCAAGCTGCCACCGGCATTTTAAGATGAAGACACGAGTGTTTTATGCAAATTAAAAATGTAAATCTTTGTAATAGTTTAGTGCTTGTTGAGATTTAACCATACAGCAGTGACTAAGCAATAATACTGGAAAAAATTAAGATGTAATTTAAAATGATCAGTTTCTCTGATTTTACTTTTTATAGGTATATGTTTGAGCAAAATGAATATTGTTCTTTTATTCTATGTACTACTGACATGTCTCTGAAATTCCAAGCAAAAATTTAGTATTTATTTGCAGAAAATGAGAAATGGTCAAAATAATGACAAAGATGCAGTGCTTTCAGACCTCAAATAATGCAAAAGAAAACAAGTTCATTTTAATTTAGAAACAGCAATACTAATGCTTTAACTCAGGAAGAGGCCAGAAATCAAGATTTGGTGAAATAAGCAGGAGGATTTCAATGGGGTTCAATGCAATGGGCTCTTCATTTTTTCCACAATACAATGGAAAAAACAATACAATTGTAGATATATTTCCTGGTTACGCTCTAATGAGGTGCTGACACATATCAAGTGATAAAAAAAAAAGAGAATGACACATGATATGGTCCACCTACATAGGCTGAACACATGAAGTCAAATAAAACATCTTGGGACATAATTCTGAATTTAAAACAAACAAATGTACATTTCTAACATCAAATGTCAAAGAGGGGGAGAGATTTACAGTAAAATCCTGTTTAAAAACCTCTGAATGTAATAATTATTCTAGGTCAGTAGGATCTTTGTCAAATGCTGCGACAAACAATACAAAACCCACTCTGTCGCAACCGGCCAGCATTAGCAATTCTAACTACGACGTCTGAAGCACCACAGTGAGAGACAGGCACACAGCAGATTTCACAAAGAGCCATTGTGACGGCCCTCATCTACTCAAGTATGCCACACAGACAGAAAACAGAGATCAGAGAGTGTACGCGTGACGAACGCTCACAAAATGAGGATGGGGTGCACAGAAAGGTAACAAAAGCATATGGCTGATGATGCTCTTAAAGTAAAAGTCACAAACTTGCTTCTAAGTTTTTACATCAGATAAGTACCAGAAATGTTCCCCTGACTAGAAACGAGACACGACAAGGTAGGCGTATCAGAGCCTGGCGATTTTTTTACCACGCCTGCTCTTAGTTTTCATCATAAGGAGTCTCTATGTTCTTGCCAACAGTAAATGAATAATTTAATTCCAGATTTTGATGAGATAATGTAAAACTGAAAAAAGGCTTTCACAACCACCAGGAAATTCAGTCACTCTAATAAAGCTGCTTCATTTACCTTGTACACAGTTGTAATGATAGAAAGCCCCTCTACATCTGGGGAGGAGGGCCTTATGGATCCTCAGGTTCACTGATGCCAACCAGGCTCCAAGGCGACAAGATGTAGAGAGGAACCAGAGAGAGAGGCCGAACAAATCTGTCCAAATGGCTCCTAAATGTAAACAATAAGACAGAAGTCAGCACAAAACAATACACAAACAAATAATCGAAACCTGAGTGAGCATTACTAAAATGTTGAGATTATTTTATTCTGAGGCTGAGAACATTTACAGTTAAATGCTAAAATTAAGATAGAAAATGTCCAGTTTGAGAAGGAACCTGAAACTAGCACTGAATAATTAAACTTGTCCTCACATCTCTAATCCATTCATGTTTGGTATGTAGGTTATTGGAAAAATTAATTAAACTATTTGGCTGATATTAAAAATTCCTGTCATCTTTGTGTAAATCAAACAGGGTTTTGTCGGACCATAACTAAAGGCCTTCCTATTTTATTATTAACAAATATATATATATATATATATATATACATACATACAAGAATGATGGTATGCTTACATTGTTATTGGAAATATTCCCAAAAGCAAAAGCGAATAAAAAAGCTTTTTAAGGAGAAAGCTCAGCTGATAGTGTGATAAATCAAGGGACTGGAGCAAAAAAAAGAAAAAAGAAAAACTGGTAGGCGTGACTGTAAATAAATATCTAAAATAAGTAGAGCTGAGTGATATGGCTTAAAACATTTTTTTTTTCTCCTACCATATCTGATTTTAATCAATAATTTATTTTTATCCATTTTAAATTTTTTATTATAAATGACAGAAATATTTTCAAAAACTTGCTTCCCCCTCCCCCAATCATCCCTTCTGGGCGTTGACCTGAATTCAAAGTACAACTAATACAAGCTGTAAAACGTGCCTGTAAATCTAAATGACAAGTCACTGGGCATCACTATGAACTACGGAAGCCTGAAGAGTGCATTTGTGAAAGACTTAAAAAAATTAAATCTTCATAAACAGTTATTTCAAGCTCATGCTTACCAGTATCAAATGTAAAGATACAAATATATATTTTTCTGTTAGCATGTCATTGCTAAATGTACAGGAAACTTTAAGTGTAATAGTTATTGATTAAAAAAAACAATGGTATTGCGTTTAGCTTTATAATTTGAACAAACAGATGATCAGTTTACATCATAACATGATTTGTTGCACATTTTCTCTTAATTTAGACCCAGGTAAAATTTTGTTGTAACTTTATATTACAAAACTTCTCAAATTACTAAAGCTGTCTGCCACGTTCAGTATGAAAAAAGGCTGATCTGAACCATTAATAACAAAAGGTATTAATTTTCCTCCCGCAGTGGCAAGCCAGGGGACAACATCTTCAGCTCACAGACAGTATCATGTGTCAGCGACAGAGGAGGGAGGGGGATTTCAACTCGATTCAAACGATCAAATACACTTCTAGTCTGGATTTAAAAATATTTCTATAAACCTCCTCATTTAGGAGCTCAGTTGAAAACACCAAGCGTTAGGGCAGCTGTAAAGTTACCAATAAAAATGAACTCACATCTTGTACCGTAGTTGGTTTCGAAAGGAAGGGAAGGGTGTGGCTATTAGTTTCAAAAACCCCAACACTGAGACTTTAACACCGTTTAAAAAGCCACAGCTGTTACAAACAAAAATAAGCACACTAAACCGTGATTTATCGCAAAGTCTAAGACGGGGTAAACAGAAACCAGAAGTAGCTGACCAGGAAAAAGTTTGACAACTTATGTACTAGCACTTAGTTAGCACACTCAGGTAAATGCTAACTAACGGCGTTTATTGGTAGCCTTGTAAATATATTTGAAAATGTAGTTGGCAGCATTCAAGGTGGTAACTAATTTTAACCAAACCTCCTCAAAGCACAAAGGCCACAGTTTTATGTTTCCTGATGTCTGGCTCGCAGTTTGGGCTCTCTATACTTTTTAGCTAAAATGGGGCGCTAACTAGCTAGCCAGTTAGCATTAGTCACTACTCTGAAACTACTAGCTTTTCCCAAAAGTTTAAGCTCCACGTCATTGCTGTGTTTAACAGCGGTATGCGAATAAACCACTAAAAGCTTGAAGACCGCTTGGGTATAATTAAATACGCTTACTTGAAGCGAAAACATAGTTTGCGTCGAGAACTCGTCAGTTACTCACTAGCTCTCTTGTTAGCCATAGCTAAGCTATATTACCCACAGCACTGCTTCTCTACAACTGAGGATATAAGTCATGAACAAATAAGGACTAGGAAACAAACACAAGCTCACACGATAACTACTAATCTGACAAACACACACTTTAGATAATTAGCCTTGAAATTATAATTTTTTTTCCAGATGTATCAGCTTTTTGAAGAGACTCACCGTGCTCCGCTGTGTGAGTGCGTTAAATCAGACTGAATGTGCGGAGAGCTCCGGCTGTGGCTGCTGATTGGAGCAGAAACAGCCAATCAGAGTGATCCAAGTTACGATAGAAATTAATATTCCTGACTTGAAACTGTCCGGATAAAAGCGTGGAGACCTAACAAACAGGCATTTCACTCAGGAATTTAAAAGCAGCAGGAAAATAATGTGGATTAGCGTTGTTATTCTGATCCATATGGAGATCAGCGTCTCATTTCTACCGTGAAGTGTTTGACAGCAAATGCTGTATTTTGTAATATGTGTATTTCACACATTATATTGTGTAAAATATATTATCAATTTTCTAACCTTTAGGGTTTTTTATTTGGGTTTTCCTTTGAATTATTCTGTTAAAATTTGGGACAGAATTTTGGATAAAGTTCATAGATGGCTACAAAATACTTAAACAACATTTTAACATAATAAACTGTAACAATAGAAAAGCAGATCAAATTTGTTAGCATTTTTTCTTAAATAAAATGCAAATCAAATCAAAAACATTTTTAGTGAGAGTTCAGAACCTAAAAGTGAAATAAATTTTCAAGACAGAGTGTGGAACTGAAATTGATCAATATTTTTAGATTGATCCATCCTTTAGTGAATGGAAGCAGCTGAAAGTCTCACTTTGTACAATCAATTCAGCAGAGAAGGGTAGAGTACCCAAAAATGTACTCAGGTAAAAGTAGCACTACTAACACATATTTTTACTCAAGTAAAAGTAAAAAGTAGCTCTCTAACAAATTACTCTAGTATACATCATAACATAATTTTTGATGTCATCACACAGACAAAAAACATAATGTTATGTGCAAATTTTGGTATTTTAAAGACTAAAATAAAACATTTACTACAAATAAATAACATAATTGCAAAATAACAAATTCTAAACACTTTTCGAAATAATTTCATTAAATATAAAACTTGATAAATGAAAATTTCTCACAGTGTGATGAGCTGGAAAAATTCTACAGGATCTGATACTTTTTATTGTTTTCTTCCAAAGTCCTGTGCTTTTCTTGCTTTGCACTGCTTGGCTCTCTTTTTAGAAACTACATTTCCTGGTTTTAGATGCTGACCTCTGACCTCTCCTCTGTAATGCTTGTTTGTGTCACATCATGAGTAGAAATTTCCTTTCCGACTGCCCTTCCTCTGTCCTCTGTTCTCTGACTGAATGGGTCAGATGAGTTAGCCTTAAAGTATTTCTTTCTTGTTCCACTGGCTAAATATGGGAGTTGGGTTTATCACTGTGGCCGCTCATATTCTTATGACTGCAGGATATTATTAGCTGCTCTGCAGAGGGAGTGTTGCCATGCTTTCAAAACAAAGTGTTCCTGCCCTTATTTAATCAAGTCGACAAACAAGGATCTTGCAACAGCTGTGGTCATTAACCAGATTTAATGAAGATACCGAGAGCAAAACCGAAAGAACAGAACTGGTTTTGAAATTAGCTTAACCCAATTGAACATGTGAACTGTTTAATACTTTATGAGCACAAAAATAATTATAACTAAATGCAACAGACAAAACTAAATGGTATGTTAATATTGTTAACTTTTTTAAGCATGTATTTCTTTTTTAAAATAATTTCCTTGTATTAGTTTATATCTTTGTTTAATTCTGTATGTGCTGAGATTCGTTTCCTCGTATTGTTTACATTTATTTTATTTTAATTAAAATGGAAACTGTTATGAACTTACACTTCCTGCTACGGCGTTAGTGAAATTACCGTAATAACCCAATGAAGGCTGGAAAGCGCAACGTCCCCCTTTCAGAAACCGTAGGAATTTTTCAGATAGCGCAAAGTGATGTGGAATTACGGTACTGCGAATTTGGCTGAGTCGTCGACACGTTCAGCCTGGAAGGGTTAATTTAGCAAATAAATAAAACTAAAACTAAAACGTATTATTTTAATTTTTGTGATTTCACTTCTATTTGACCATTAGAAGAATTTCAGCTTGAGTTTGTAAGGGAGCCTTAGTTATTCCAGCTGACGGCTACATAAATGTGGTTTCTGTTGCAACACCTGTTAGTAGGGTGTAAGTATTTACTCAAGAGTTTAGATCAGGGATTTCCAAAGTGTGGCCCAGGGGCCATTAGTAGCCCTCTGGATGATTTTAATTGGCCCTTCCATCCACAATTCAATAATGGAGCAAATTCAAGAGGTTTAATTCTAGATTTTTACAGACAAATAAAATCTTTTTAAACATTTAATTAGGTACGAGACAAAATCATGTTTATTTTATTAATGTTCCTGTTTTCATTTATTACACTACATGCTAAAACCAGCAATCATTGTAAAAAGTGAAAAAATAAGTAAAAATGGAGAAGAAAAATGAGGACAATAAACAAAGAGACAGTTAGCCACGCTAAAACAAGAGAAGAAAAATAAAATTATGAGAATGATGTTATAATATTACAAGAATAAAGTCACAAAAGAATAAAATCAAAGTAATACGAGAATAAAGTCAAAATAATCTGAAAATAAAGTAAAAATAATACGAGAATAAAGTCACAAGAGAATAAAATCATAATATTATGACTATATTCTTGTAATACAACTTTATTCTTGTATTATATTGACTTTATATTTGTAGTGTTGACTTTATTCTCATATTATTTTGACTATTTTCATAGTATTTTGACTTTATTCTCATAATATAACTTTATTCTCAAACTATTTTTTAAATTTTTTTAGCGACTTTATCAACTTTATTGTTATGAATTCATGATTTTATTCTTGTAATTTCATGTTTTTATTTTTTTCTTAATACGGCCCCAATACACCATCATAATAAACTCCCCCAAAAAGTTTGGTAAAATATTTATCTGTCATTTAATACAACTGACCAAGATTATATTTTGGATCAACAATAATTCAAGATTCCTTTTCTACAAAACTTAGACTACTTTATTAAAATATTGTCTGTTATCGAGGAGATAAAAACGGCAAATGATTTAAGAAATATATCTTTTCACTTTTTATTTAAAAAAATTTAACCTTCCAGTTCTCTCAACTGGTTTAGCTAAATGTTTGTCACTGGATCAGGGGGAAAAAACTCAATAAATGTGATAAATTCAAACTTGTTCACTCAAATCTTGTTTTAAAAAATGTTTTAAATAATTGCAGCAGTCTGTAGTGAATTAATCCATAAATGGAGAATATTTATGATGTTGTTTCTGTGCACCAAGTGAAATGAGAAAACCTCTCCATAGAACAAAAGGGCTTTATTCCACAATATAAATTGTAACATCTTCACCTTTCCTCTCTATCGTATGCGTGGTTACCATCCTACGGATCTGCATGTCAGCAGCGTGTTTCGTTTTTTTTGTTTTTCCTTCGGCGTGCTCTGGTACGTCTCCGCAGCCGTAACCCGTCCACGTAACTTTCTTTACATCACATCAACATCATCGCTAAAAACACAACTTGGCAGAGATCAAGCCATCAAAGTAAAAAAAAATATTATTGCTCAGATAAATAAAACCTATTCTACCAAAACAAAAACGGGAATAATTATATTAAGATGCATGGACTAAACAACGAGGTTTAAAGAAAAACAAAAAGCAATTATAGTTATTTTTACCGGGGTTAATAACTCCTTTTCATTCCCCATAACTCTGAAACATGCAAAGAGGCTCCAAACAAGATAAATTTTAATCCTTAGCGCTTTTTACTTGGGGTATTGTGGTGTAAGACTCCGTTGTGCCGATGAAATGCAGACCCATGCAGCACACTTAATGTCCTTTGTTTCTTTTTTCCATTTAGACAACCACAAACAATTTATAAGAAAGAAAGAAATATATATATAATATATGTAAAAATACAAAAAAACCCTAGACATTATAGTTCTGGACGACAAGTCAAAGAGAAGATAGCACCATTGTTACAAAAGGGTCAGACAGGTGGGACTGTGTGGGGGAGAGACGGGGACAGGATCAGTGACGCTTCAGGAACGGACCGAGGACCTGCAGACTTCCCAAAAACTTAAAAAAAAATATTAAAAATTCATTTTCTTCACTTTCTCGTCTGTCGATCGTTCAGCGAACACGCGACGCAAACGTAGTCCTCCTTCTCGGCAGTCTCCGCCGTGACGCCGACGCAGACTTGGTGGAACCACTGGTTGCATCTGCCGTCACACTGGACCCAGTCCACCTGCAGCGGCACAAGGACCAGAAACCACAGAAAAAAATCTGTTTTAGCATAAAAAACTGTTTGATAAATTACCTTTGTGCTCAAATTAAACAAAGACACATAAATAACATTAGAAAAAGTAAAAAAATATAAGTTTTTTGGCATTTAGCAAATAAAAATAATTTTGATGATTGTATCTCAAAAGTTTAGACTGATTTAACTTCAGACAGTGATAAGAAAAATACAACCTTTTTTAATCAGGTGCATGAAAATATCTGGTTTTAACTGTAAATAGAGTGATATCCAAGTTTAAGCTTTTAATCAAATGTTACATTGCACTTTATCACAAAACTGTGCAGTATGAATATCAAAAACCTTCAAGGATTTTATACAGAAATCATGCTCTTTCCAAACCTTGAAAGCCCAATTTAACGTCAAGCATTTTCCAGGATTTTAAGCACCTGTATACACAATTTTAACTGGCTCCCTTCAGTGTAAGTGATCACTTTAGAGTCTCACCTCGTCACCTTCTGGCAGCAGACAGCTTTCAGCGGGACACACAGCCATTTCTTCGTCAGAGTCGTCAGACTGGGAGAAGTCGGAGCGTGGGGAGGAGGAGGTAGAAGCCGGCCGGTGCTGCAGCTTCTTTTTATTCACCTTCTGTCTTTTGTGGGAGTGTTTTTTATCTTTCCCCCTGCTCTCTGCATCCGGTAAACCGTCCCTCTCCAGACGCCTCTTTGCCTTCCTTTCTGAGGCCGTCATGGCGTCCGTCGCGTCGTCCATCGTGTTGTCGCTCCCATCCTGAAAACAGAATCAGTCCTGATAAAACTCACCGAGAGTAAAACTCTGTTACACACCTGAAACTGTGAATACAAAATATTACCAAGTATTTTCAGTCTATTTCAAAATGCAAATGTCTTAGCACACTTGAAGTAAGAAAAAACTAACTTACAATTAATGTTTTAGCAAGATACAAGAGCTTGTTTTAAGTCAATAATTCCTTAATGTTAATGAAAAAATATCACCACTGGCAGATTATTCCACTCATAAAATTTGAAAAATGTCTTGTTATAAGTGCAATAATTTGCCAGTAGAACTAGCATTTAAAAAAAAATCTATATTATGGAATTATTTACTGAAAATAAGCGGCTATATCTTGCTGAAAAGTAAGTTGAAAGTGAGTTTTATCTTATTTCTAGGGTACTAAAATATTTGCCCTAGAAACTAGACAAAAATAAGATTTTGGGTTTTTTTCTCCCCACCAGGGGGCTTTTTGTGGGCTCTAGTGTCCCTTGTTGGACAGTAGGCTGACAGGAAGGGGGTAAAGAGTGGGGGGAAGACATGCGGCAAATGCCGTTGGGTCCGGGAGTCGAACTCGCGACGGCCGTGTCGAGGACTCAAGGCCTCCAAATGTGGGTTGCGCTAACCCCTACGCCACCACAGCACGCCCCAAGATTTTGTATTTTTGATGTATAATCTGCAAAATTGACATTTTTTTCCCAATAATTTAGCAAAAATTAAAAATATTACCAAATATTTCTGATCTAATATCTAGTGCAAATATCTTAATACACCTGAAATTATACAAAACAAACTTACAAGTAACTTTCAGCAAGATAAAGGAGATTGTCTTAAGTTTATCATTTCTTAATATTGATTAAAAAAAGCACTAGCTCCACTGGCAAATTATTTCACTTATAACATGAGAAAATGTATTGTCAAATAAAAAAAACAACTACTTTTTTAATCAATGTTGAAAAACTATTTGCTTAAAACAAAGCTACATGTGAGTAAGATTAGCTTTAAGTCAGTAATTCTTGAATATTGCTGAAAAAGTACTAGTTCAACTGGCAGATTATTTCAGTTATAACTTAGGGAAAAGAGACTATCTGGGAGTGGAACTAGAACTGGGTTGCTAGGTGACGGGCTGGGCCTAGCTGAGGTTGCTAGGTAACAGTGGAGTGCCTGGCCCTCGCTCATGAAATAAGTGAAATAATCTAACTAGGACTATTTCACCAATATTAAGAGATCATTTACTCAAATCAACTCCTTTAGCTTCCTGGAGAGTTTAAGTCTGAGTAAATAAGTTCTTAATATTGACAAAAAAGTACTAGCTCCACTGGGAGATTATTTAATTTACACAAGATATTTTTCCCATGTTACAAGTGAAGTAATCTGGCATTGGACCTAATACTTTTCCATCAATATTAAGGAATTACTGACTTAAAACAGGCTGTTATTTCTTGCTGAAAAGTTAAATGCAGTGTAAATAATATGGTGGAAAATTACACAGAATTCATAATTTAAAAATCTAAAATACTTAAGTTTGATATGATTTTATGTCAGTTGTATCAGCACTAAACAGTTTTAAAATATCATGGAAATACCAGATGATAGATGAATGGACAGAAATAGAAGGCAAAAAGAAAATGACAGAAATAAAGAAAAATGTACATAATAAATGCTATTATTTATTTATTTTGTAATAAATCTTTCCCTGGTATAGGTCAGGAATTTATCAGTTCTGATAACAAAACTAATAATCTATTTATTAAAATAACAAACAGTGTTCCCAACCCCATTAGGGACAAGGGTGTTAGAAAATGGATGGATGGATGGACAAACAGTGCTGACAATAGCTATATTTGGTTAATTTGCTGAGGTTGATTATTTTACCTCGTTCAGTGCCATATTTGTTCCCTGAGAGATGAACTGCATGTGTTTGCTGTGTTCTGACGGCTCCTCCTCGGCCGGCGAAGCGGCTCTGTTGGAGTGCTGGCTGTTGGCTCGGTCCAGTAGGATGTGGTACAGGCTTTGGACCTGGGGCAGCGACACCTGCAGCAGAAGCCCTTCCACCATCAGCTCCTCCAGCTCGCAGTTCAGGCCTGGAGAAACAAAAAACAGAGAGAGGTTCAACTAAAAGTACAGGATTCCTCCTTCCAATCAACGGTTTCAAACTGCAGTTCTTGAGCAAACAAACAAAATCTAGTAAAAGTATTTTTGGTCTGTTTTCTAGTAGAGATCCACCGATCGAATGTTGATATCTGTATCAGTCCTGATATTATAAAAAATTCTAGATTAGGTATTAGTGACAATGCCCAATCAATAAGCACAGATCTATTCAGTCTAAGTCTTTGCTTTGTGCTTCAATGTTTTATTATTTATTTTACATTATAGTCAGAATTAACTGTACTTCCTAAACTATTGAAAGAAGGTTTGTTGCATTTTATATTTACATGTTTGACCAAAATGTAAATAGTCAACCTATTGTTTTATCAGTTTCAGCTTCATTATTATTTATTTTATATTGTCTGTTCTACTCATAATTGTACAAGTTGAATTAATTAAAGTTGAGCTGTTTTTACAAGTTTAACCAATTGTGAAGTGTGCTGTACTGGTGCAAAATTATCAAATAAATTTGTATTTCAGTACATTTATGGGTGTGTTTATAAAAATAATCTGTTTTGGATCGGTATCAGCCAATACTAAACCTCAGATATCGGTATCGGTACCAGAAGTAAAAAAAAAAGTGGAAACAGTTTCTAGTGCAAATAACTTACAAGTAACTTTTCAGCAAGATATAGGAGTTAGTATAAATGAAAAAGTACTAGTTCCCCAGGTAGATTATTTCACTTAAAACATCTGAAAAAATCTACTACTTTAATTTTTTTAATCAATAATCAAGGATTATTGACTTAAAACAAGCTTCTGTATCTTGCTGAAAAATTATTTGTAAATTAGTTTAGTCTTATTCAAGGTGCACTAACATATCTGCACTTGAAACTACACAAAAATGATATGGTAAGATTTAGTGTTTTTGCAGTGTGTGTCCCTTGTCCTACACACTTGAATTAAATGATTACACTGCAAAAAAAAAATTCTTGCATGTTATTTTTGGTCTAGTTTCTAATGCAAATATTTTAGTACACTTGAAATGAGACAAAACTAACTTAGAGGTAACTTTCCATAGAGATGTAGCAGCTTGATTTAAATTAATAATTCCTTGATATTGATGAAACAGTACCAGGTCATGTAACAGATTATTTCACTTTTTACATGGGAAAAATGTTTTGTTATAAGTGAAAAAATCTGCTACTTTTTAAAAATCAATTTTAAGGAATCATTAACTTAAAACAAGCTCATATATCTTGCAGAAAAGTTACTTGTAAGTCAGTTTTGTCTTATTTAAGCTGTACTAACATATCTGCACTAGAAACTAGACAAAAACACTTTTTAAAATGCAGTGCTTTTGCAGTGCAGTCATTTAATTTAAGTGTGTAGAACAAGCTTCTGATTTGAAGCCTGGACTGAGTGAACACGGACCCTGCAGTGGGATGCATCTCTGCTCGGTGTAAAAGACGGTCTGAGCGTGGCTTGTCCTGTTCCACTCTGGAGTCAAACATGGAGCCTGAAAGAAGAAACATCAAACTAAGAATTAGCATCCGCGGCTAGCTGCTGGCTGGGAAAAGAAAACGACTAACCGAAGACAGACCTGAGTGTTGTTGTGGGTGTTGTCACAGCCCGACACCCAGTGGGTTAGTGTTGGAGGTGTTTCCGGTCTCTCCTCTAACTCCGGCAGGTTACACGTCTGTAAAATCTGCTGCGTTCGCTGCTGCCAGTTAAGAGTTCTTTCTACCAGATAGTTCAGGGCGTCGCCCTCCGGCAGATGGACCTCTACGCTGTGCAGGGACGCCAGCAGGGACAGGACCTTGCTTAGCGGGGGCTTCTCGGATCGCTGGCAGTGCGGACAGAGCCACGGCTGGGTTTCGCGTGACTCGGCCGGGTCCCTGACACACACGCTGTGGAAGGCGTCCCGGCAGAGCTCGCACTGCAGCATGGCTCCCATGGGCGCCTTCTGGCAGGAACACACCTTCAGGTCCATGCAGTCCGCTGTGGGGAGGAGCTTCGACTCGTTCGCCGCTCTGAGATTGAAGAAGGTTTCCATCTCTCTCACGCGCAGCTCCTCCAGAGTCGCCATCTGGTTGATGAAATGAGTCAGTTTTATTTCTGCACAGCTTAAATGTGGCTTATTAGGCTTCCTTAAACAAGTTAGCATAGATCTATGGCCTATACAAAACATATTCATTAAAGTTTTTGCCTAAAATCATTCTTAGATTAAGAAATTTCAGTCTGGTGAGTTCTGTCTATTTTGAGCCATTTTAGAGCCTCTGTCACTTCAAATCAGAATAAGCTGCTGCTGGCCCCGCCCCCAACTCAAAGTTTTTCACTTGCATGTGAAAACGGCTGCAAACAGATGCACAATTATACTACCGTACATCTTTGAAAAGCATTAGTACAATCAATCCAGTACAATCAACAAGAATGCAGCAAGTGGTTTCTGGATGGTAAGTCGACTGCAAAACACTTGTCTTTTCCAACAGCCATTGTACAGTAATAAAACTAGCTGACCAAACATCCTGGAGCTCCACTTGGGTTGTTAGGTAAATGGGGCGGTTAATGGAAATGTGACTTAACAATAAGGACGTTTATAAAACGGCTAATTTTCCAGACACCAAAAAACGTTAACTTATTAGATTTGTTTTGTTTCATTGTGCTCATGCTTCTTTTACTAAAAGAAATCTGTCGCACACAGGCTTTAGTGTGATTAGCAATTAATGATGAAAAAAATGGCACATTCTGCATTTTTCTCATTTAAGAATCTTTATGAGGAAGGAGAGAGACACCAGACCCAACAGTGCAGATGATCTGAAGGGAGTTGTCAAAGCAATCTGGGCCTCCATTAGACCTCCGCTGAACCACAGGCTGACCTCTTCCATGCCACGCCGCATGAATGCAGTAACTGATACAAAAGGAGCGAAACCGACTGCATCTACTGTAGCGTACATGGGCAAACCTTTCAGAAAAGTTATTGCTATATTCTGCTTTTCTGAGAAACTGAATGTTGCTTTTTTATTAGCTGTAAGCTATCATCATCATCATCATCATATTTAACTCTGTGTGTAATGCTCTATATAATATATTAATTTAACTTTTAAACAACTTCCATGTGATTTTCCGTACTCACCGCAAAGGAAGAGTCCTTGGTCTCTGAAAGAGCTTTATCCACATCGCTGAGAGAGTTCAGTCGTGTGGATTTCTTCTTGTTATTTTTCAGGGATTCTTTCCCCTTCTTGGCCTTCCTCTTCGGAGAACAGACAGCTCCAGCTTCAAATCTTGGACACAGAACCTGCATTAAAAGAACATAAATAGCTAAACATTAAAACTGATGACTCAAATAATAAATGCTTCTGTTGTTTTTAACTTACTCTGCAAAAACACAAAATCTTTTTGGTTTAGTTTCTAATATAAATATTGAAATAAGGCAAAAGTAAGTAACTTTTCAGCAAGATATAGGAGCTTGTTTTAATATTAATAATTTCTTAATATTGATGAGAAAGTATTAGCTCTACTGGCAGATTATTTCAATTCTAACAAGGGGAAACTATGTTGTTATAAATTAAATAATCTGCCAGTGGAACTAGAACTTTTAGCCTTTAATATTGGAAAAAATGGGTAACATTATTGACGAGTTGTGCATAAGACCGACAAGAGACTGTCAAACATGAAGGAGACTTTATGAATGCTTATGACTGCTCTCATGAAGTGTCATTTGGTAAATAATGACACTTTTAAAGCAAAGTTAACACTTTTAATTGACTTTTACAGTAAGTTTGAATGAAACTTTGCATTAAAAGTGTCATTATTTACTGACTAATACAAAGTTTACACTTTTAATGCAACTTTTAGTGCACCTTTGCATTAGAGGTGTCATTATTTATCGAATGACGCTTCATGACAACAAATGCAAACCTTTATGAGGACTCCTTCATGTTCATGACAGTCTCATGACAGTCATGAACTGTCATGCACACCCCATCAAATAAAGTGTTACCAAAAACAGTCTTGTTCCACCGGCTGGTTAAGTCACTAATAAAAAAAACTTTTTTGTCAATATGAATGAATTATTTAGCTCCTAAATCTTGCTGAAAAGTAACTTGTAATTTAGTTTTGTCTTATTTCTAAACTAAACCAAAAATACTTGTTAATATTTTGTGTTGTTGGGCTCAGATCACTTCTGGACGCAACAAATTTCAAACCTCATCCATTCACTGTCTGACAGATTTTAAATATGGACATGTTTCAGTAAAATGTGGTAGATAAAGAAAACATTTGTGTGGATTTATAATCTGTACAATAATACCTCCAGCAACGTAAGAGTCGAGTCCTTTAGAAGGAAAGTTGCGGCTGCAGATTCTTTCCACTTCTGCACGTCTGCCATCAGAGACTCCAGCCGGTCCAACGGCTCCAGTTGCACTTGAATGGCTTGTCCTCGTAGCAGCATGTCGGAGAGGCTGTCCGCCATCAAAACGCAGCCGCTGGCCTGAAGGAAGCACAACTTTTGAGTGGAAAACTCAGAGTTTGAACACTTTTCCCACAGTAAAATTCAGGCACTTCTCAAGCATTTTCAAGGTAAGTTTTCAAACTTTTCCAGCACCAAACTTTGGAGATAAAAACAAAACAAATGAACTAAAAATCAGCGTTTCAATTCATTACTACATGACTCGAGTCATTTAACATCATTTATCAATGTTATTAAAAATGTCTTGTGATAGTATTCCACATTCTACAGCAGGGACAACGTAAACTAAAATATGACAAACATAACAATATCACAAAATGTTACCGTATACATCTGACTAATCCTAGAACAAAACACTAATTTCACAGAAAAAAAAATCTCCAAATTTTAATAACGGTCCTTCACTTAAAACATGTAAGCCAACATCTATTTCAATTACAAAGGTCAATAAGTCACTGATTATTTGTCATTAGGAATAATAAATATTCATTATACTGAAACAATCCAAGCAAATTGTATTAACGTAAATTACTTTCCAGCTCAAACTAAACAAAGAAAAATATGCAAAGAAAGTTACAAAAAATTCTTTAAAAATATTCTTGCCAAGTTTTCTCACATTTAGCAAATAGAAACAGTTTTGGTGATTCCAACTAACCTAAAACAAGAAAAGTTTAATATGGTTTAACTTCATACAGAGTGAAAAAAATGTGTGTCTTTTTATTCAGTGTATAAAATACCTGGGTTCAACTGTAAGTAACATTTTCTAAGTTAGGCTTTTAATCTAACATATGAAACACTTTCCAAATCTTGAAAACACCTAAATGAAATTCAAGTATTTTCAAGGATTTCCTCACCTGATGCTCCTCGGCTTCTTGAAGCCACTCCCGTGCTTTCCTGATGGTGTCTTTCAGCAGGAGACAGTTTGGGAGGTGAGCTGGGATGACGGCGGCCTTTTCAGCAGCAGCGCTCAGAGTCTCTATGGAGTGAGGTGGCCTGGTGATGGAAATAAAACATCATGATTTCAGTCAGATCCATGTTATTTATTTAGCAGCAGATGATGTGAATTAATGTGTTTCTGCTTCATTCAGAGGATTCCTACAAACAAAATTAAAAGGTGCTGCAAACACAGTTTAAAACCTGAGATTTTTGTTGTTAAACTTTTGAATAGCTGTTGTGGAACTTTTGAATAATGTTCCAGGAATTATGTATCTTTAAAAAGAAATTGTATTTTTTTCAACATTAGCAGAATATGGATAGAGATTAATGGAGAAGTGGCTGCAGCCATGTATCAGGTGGTGCTACGCTCACCTAGCCTTCAACAGGCTGCTCGCCTTGTCCTCCCAGTGCTCCGACAGAGTGAGCTGCTCCTGGAGCCGCGCCATGGCTTTCTCCACGGACGGATGCGGTGCCAAGCCGACTCCCTGGTCGATGAGTCTCCTCATGGCCTCCAGGGTGAGCGTGTTGGGCTGGGAACTGGCCAGCAGCACGGCCTCCAGCCACCTGGCCTGCTCCAGACGCTCCCGGAGCTGAGGCAGCTCCGGCAGGTCTACATCGAAATCAAAGCTGACGTCCAGGAGGCTCTGGATCTCTGCGATGCTGGGAGACTCCTCCACCAGGACCTTCTCGCTGTGCTGCTGGAAGTCTTCAATCCGATTCAAGAGTTCCTAAATGAAAAGAAGCATTAATTATTTTGCTTTTCAACATTTGCTTAATGCTACATACACACACACACACACACACACAGTAGTATACAATAGTAGTACTTTGTTTAATTTTTTTTGTTTTTATTTTTCCAGGGGACCCAGGCCCCCTACAGCCCCCTCTTGCAGGCGTCACTGCTGCCACTGGTCATAAAGTGCTTCATAAAAGTATTTGTCCCCCATAAACTTCCTTCATATTTTGTCACAAACTTCAATGTATTTTATTAGGATTTTATGTAACAAACACAAAGAGGTCCGTAATTGTTAAATATAATTTTTTTTAAGAATTTTTTTTACAAATTAAAAAATTTGTAAAAATTTCACTCTGATACCACAGGATAAAACTCAACCTAAACCACACAGAGAACAGCAAACTTTACAATCCAAAGAGCCATTTTTACTAATGGTGGGCAGATCAATCCAAAATATCAATAATATCAATTTGGTATCAGTATAGAATTGATCATTTAGTTTCAGATTCACTCTCGAAATTTTTCCTGTTTTTGTGTTTTAGTTGCTGAACTTTACCCCCCAAAATGTTTTGATTTGTTCTAAAATTATTATTTTTTTCACAATTGTTTTAGAAAAAAAATTACATAAAATCTCTAAAAAAAAATTCATTTGAGACGTCAATGTAAAAAAACTACGAAATGTTCCTTTGCCTTGCTGTACCTTGAGCTGAGGCGCCTGCGGGAGGCTGCAGCACAGGTTGTACAGCTGCCTCACAAAGGAGCTGAGCTCTTCCACCGTTAGCTGGCTGCGAGACTTTCCACTTCCACACCGATACCTGAAACAATGGGGAGACTCACCTTGATAATGCTGACACAGTGGAACAAACACCTAGAAACAAATTTAACTTTTATAACAATGTTACCTGGTCTGCTTCTTGCCGTTCAACAGCTGCTGAGCCACCGAGGCGCATTTCTCTGCGTCTTGTGTGACGAGACGCAGCCGCCGCAGCAGGTCGTTGTCGGGGAACAGTCTGGTCTCTGACTCAGTGAGAAGAGAGCGAAAGACGGGCAGACCTGAGGAGAGAACGACGGTTCAGACGCCGTCTGATTAACGCCTTCACAACCCGACACTGAAATGTTTTCAGCATAGGAATGAAACACAGCTAAGGGTTGGCAATATGGACTAAAAAATTTATTACAATATTTTGTGGGACTATTTTGAGAATAAAAGTGGCAATAAGAACTATTTATTACTTATTTTTTTAGGAAACTTTGTGGCTGCGACTGCCTGACACAGGAATTATAGCCCAACAAAAATAATGACACTTAAAAAACATTCACATTTGTAAATCGCTTCTTTAGGACATCAGTTACATAAAAAAGTGTGAACTGCATCACTAAACTGCACACAGTAGTTGCATTTAATCGCATTTCCACATTTATTGATATTTATTAATACTCTCATTGAACTAACAGAGGACAAAACACTGCAAAATCACAAAATCTTACCATTTTTTGTCTAGGTTTTAGTGCAAATATCTTAACTAAGACAAAACTAACTTACAAGTAATTTATCAACAAGATATAAGAGTTTGTTAAAAGTTAAATAATCTGCCAGAGGAACAAGACATTTGAACTTATAGTATGGGAAAAATATTTTGTTCCACTGGCAGAGTATTCCACTTATAACTAATACTTTTTCATCAATATTAAGAAATTATTGACTTAAATCAAACTCCTACTTCTTGCTGAAAAAATACTTGTAAGTTAGTTTTGTTTTATTTCAAATGTACAAAGATATTTGTAGTAGAAACTAGATTAAAATGGTCAGGATTGTTAGTTATACTACACTGCTAAACGCAAAATTTTACCAAGATTTTGCAGTGTAGTACAACTAACAATCATGATAGTACGGACATTTTTGGGGGGATTTCAAACATCCTTAATTGGAATTTATTGTGACAATGAAAAATCTAAATTTCTATCACGATAACAAATGTATCTTGATAAAAGAAAACACAATAAATGCCTAGTTTTTATCACAAATTCAGCTCCAAACAAGAAACCTCTCAAAGCATGAATACATCATGGAAAAAATGCAGCTAATTTAGATAATTAACACAAACAGCAGATATCAAACCTAAATATCTAAGACTATTGCTTCACTTATTTAACGTTTTGTTCTACTCACCTTTTTTCTTCTCCAGTTTGGCCTCCAGAGTCTGAGTGACACGAGAGGCCCATTCATCATAGAGCTCAGCTCGCTGCTTCACGGCGTTCATCATGGGGAACAGGTCATCCATAGTGTATCTGTAGCTGCAGGAGCAAACACAACGCCACATTTAGCTCTGGAACTGCAGCAGATTCATGATGCAGCAACTTTTAGAGGAAAATATATATCTAAGGCAGTGGTTTTTAAAGTGTGGCCACGAGGGGGCGCTAGGGAGGCCTCAGGGAGTTGGATTTAAGATGAGAACAAAAAGGACAAACAAAAATTAAATGACTTTTTAAAAATAAAATATAATCAGATTTTCTATCATTATTGTAAAATATAATTTAAATAACTTGTTAGAATGTTGTTTGCCATGATCATCTTTCTGATTGGCTGCCAGGACTGAGAAACTGATTCTCAATCCTGAAATGGAAAAGTTTCTGGAAAGAAAAAAAGATAGAAGGAACCGTCCAGCAGCCCTGCTGCAGAAAACATAAGAACTGTGGAGATTAAATAAAATTTGATGTGATGAATATAAAATATTCCATATTTTAGTAATCAAAAGAGGGGATTATGGTGGAAAATTTTAAAATATATTATAACACAAACCTGATAAATACATTTCAACCTCAAAACTCATCAAAACTAAAATTAGAAGGCATGAAGCAGCACATATGCACTGCAAAAGCACAAAATCTTACTAAGTATTTTCGTCTAGTTACAAGTGCAAATACCTTAATACAATTGAAATAAGACAAAACTAACTTGTAAGTAATTTTCAGCAAGATATAATAGCTTGTTTTATGTAAGTAATTCCTTTAATATTTATGAAAAAGGTTTAGTTCTACTGGCAGATTATTTCATTTATAACAAGACATTTTTCCAGTGCTTTAAGTGAAATAATCTAACTGGTACTTTTTCATCTACGTTAAGGAGTTGCTGACATAAAACAAGCTCTTATATCTTGCTAAAAAGTTACTTGTAAGTTAGTTTTGTTGAATTTCAAATAAACTAAAAACTAGAACAAAAATACTTGGCAAGTTTTAGTATTTTTGAAGTGCGCTAAATGAATTAAATGATTACTGAAAAGTGAATAAAAGTTGATGTTTAGATATTTTGTAGCATTTTCTGTGGCTTTGCTGAGGGCCAGAAGCTGACGCTGCATTGAAGCGTTTGGGAACCTCCTGATCTAAGCAACGGTTTCATTAGGAGGATAGATCGCCTGAAGAAGATGCTAACGCTGAGAGAGAAGAAGCTTTTCCAGCAGTTCTTACTTGAGAGTATAGTTGGAGACGGGGCAGGAGCAGAGGCTGTTGATGTGGTAGAGACAGACCAGCACACCTGAGCTGCAGGGGCAGGTGACGGCGGAAAGGTAACAGGTGGTTCTGCACTTGGCACACTGACGCTCATCATCTTGGAGGTGATCATATTTTGCCTCCTTGCAGTTCGCCACCCCCTAATGGTGTTAAAAAAACAACATAACATGATTTTTACATTTTTCATTTTAGGAAATATAAATTTTTTGCACAGAATCTGGAAGTTTTATAGAAAATGTGAACCACTTTACCATTTTCTTGACTTTGTCCCTCTGTTCCTGCTCCTCTTTGATCATGAGGGCCATGTCCTTGTGAACGGCTGAGGCCAGAACCACGTTGAGCGTTTCTGCTTTGGTGGCCATGTTGCACACCATCTCATCATGGGAGAAGACGTTGTACCGATGCAGCAGACGATAGTGATCCACACACTGCCTGCCCAGGGGCATCTGGATGTACAACCACAAAAAAACTGGTTCAAATAAGCAGATAAGGAGAGACAGGTAGTTACTAGCTACATTTACTCAGTAACATTTATTTTTGGAAAAAATTTACTTTTAGGACTATCTTTACTTAACTGCACTTTTTACTTTTACTTGAGTAAAATTTCTGGATTTTCTACCCACTGAGTGAAAAACTAATGTTTTAACCAAAATTCACCAGACACAGCCACACCTGCAGTTTTTGTTAAAATTGTACACAGTTATGCCATAAATAACTGACTGACTTTTTTCGTTTTTTTTCCTGTTTTGACCCGACACACGTTCTCTGTCAGATTGACTTTGACTGGGACACTCCAGAAGATCCACCATGTTGTCTTTAAAGTTGAAGTTTTCCTTTTGTTATTTCTATTTTTTTTTGTTTTGAAAAATAAGTATTTTTTGAGTAAAGCTACCTACCCAGTCCACGGTGCAGAAGTTGACCGCCTCAGCGAAGTTAAAGCCCTGATTAAAGCCGCTGTGATACGCTCTGGGAAACGTGATGACGAACTCACCGGCGCACTGGTTGGTTCTGTAAATCTACAGCAGAGAGACGAGTTGTTGGTTTTTATTCAGGAGATGTGAAACAGACCAAGGTGATGACTAACGCAGCGGGTACCGGGACGCCGTGCGCCATCAGAGTGTTGGGGTTCATGATGGTGACCAGTTGGTGCAGCAGGTCCGGCTGGGACTCAAACAGCTCTGGAGCCAGTTTCTTCATCACCTTCTCCAGCTGCTCGGCAGCAAAACCAGGAGCACCATACCAGGTCTTTGGTTCACCCCTAAAAATGAACAACAGCATCACAAATTAAGCAGCAATAAGGAAACAACACTGCAAAAACACAAAATGTTAGATTGTCTGTCTAATTTCAAGTGTAACTATGTCAGTGCACTTGAAATGAAACAAAACTAACTTAAAGGTAACTTTTCAATCAATTAATCAATTTTTTAATGTTGATAAAAAAAAGTACTTGGTCCACTGGGAGATTATTTAACTTACAACATAACATTTTCCCATGTTATAAGTGAAATAATCTCCCAATGGACCTAGTACTTTTTTTTTTTTTTAATCAAAACAAAGGAATTATTTACTCAGACTTAGACTGCTGAGTCTAAGTCTGAGTAAATAAGACTTAGACTGAGTCTAAATACTCAGACTTAAATGATTACACACTTGAAAGTGTGTAATCTACATCACTACAAAGACCCAAAACTTTAGTATTTTTATCTAATTTCTTGTGCATCTATCTTAATACACCTCAAACGTAAAAAAAACCCCAACAACTAACTTACAAGTAACTTTTCAGCACATTTTGAGTCAATAATTCCTTAATATTAATTAAAAAAAATACCAGTTCTACTGACAGATTATTTAAATTATAACATGGGAAAAGGTCTTGTTATAAGTGAAATAAGACATTTTTCATCAAAATGAAGAAATGATTGACTTTAAAAATCCTCTTACTTCTTGCTGAAAATTTACTTGTACTTTAGTTTTGTTTTATGTCAAAAATACTAAGATATATGCACTACAATCTAGACAAAAAATATTTAGTGACATTTTGTGTTTTTGCAGTGTGTCAGGAATGTGCTTATCTTCTGTCCAGTGAAGTCAGGATTGAAATTTTATTTCTTTTTATTGATACTTGTAAACAGTGCTACCAGGTCCCTCTTTAAAAGGAGATTGTAGATCTCAATAAGTTTTTTAATCTGGTTAAATAAGGGTTATTATTATTATTATTATCATTATTACTTGGTTTAATGTTAAGTTTGGGGTATTTTCAGATATTTGACTCCTGGGGGGAAAAAAAGCTATTCAATAATTTGTCTTAACAACATCTGCATTTTCAGCAAAGTTGTGAGTTTCCTTTGTCAAACTGTATTTGTGTTTTTGCAGTGTATCCTTGTATTTGTACCAGTGCAGGTAGTTGATGGAGTAGCTCCAGTGATCCTCAATGTGCCAGCAGAATGAGGAGAAGCACATGCCAACATAAAGCCAGGGCAGCGTCATCCCGCAGATGTCAGCTGTCACATGAGTCAGAACCGATGGGTTCATCATCGCCAGATTGTTCAAATTCCAGCCACATTTGAGGTATTTCTGAAGAAGACGAAAAACACAATAAATGTGATGTTGCAATAAGTCCAGCACTTCGTAATAAATTGGATTAAAGCAGAGAAATGCAATCAAAACTGATCACAATTCCGCTGACACAAAGAGAATACCTCATCTGCTGGGGAAACCTTAAATTTTCCATTTGGGATGGGGAATCCGCTCCCAAACTCCTTGGAGGCGATATCAGCTCCGTACTCCACCGTAACGTCCTCCTCGATGGCTCCAACCAGGCGCCAGAACTCTTTCTCCACCAGCTCCATGGGTACCATCTGTCACCAGCACCAGAGGGATGAAATTTGAATTTAAAAAGGCTTAAAGCAACACAGACAAGGATGTTTATGTAGGAAAATACACGACTTACATGAACCGGCATGTTGAAGTAGTCAGATTTAAATGCATCTGCCATTTGGCCGAACGCACGCAGAGAATAGTCCCTGTGTGCCTGTTCAAACCCGAACGCCTCGTGAGGTTTGGTGCACTCCTGCAGGTGCAGTTAAACACCGGTTTTATGTTTACATCCTAAATATGTAACACAGCACTATAAAAACTTTAAGTTTTTTAATGCCTCTCAGAATAAGATTAAAACTCCATGTTGCAAAAACACAAAATGTCACCAAGTACTTTTGGTCTAGTTTCTAGTGCATATATTTTATTACACCTGAAATAAGACAAAAGCGGACTTTGTTTTAAGTCAATAATTTCTTAACATTGAAGAAAAATTACTAGTTGTCTTGAAGTGAAATAATCAGTTGATTCTTTCAATATTTGGGAATCATTAACTTAAAATATGCTCCTAAATATTCCTGGAAAGTTACTAGAAAGTTATTTTGTCTTATTTCAAGTGCAATAAGATATTTGCATGAGAAACTAGACCAAAAATACTTGCTAAGATTTTGTGTTTTTGCAGTGAAACTAAGGCTGAATCAATGTTCGTTCACTTTTTCCTCAGTAAAATTCAAGAACTTTTCAAACATTTCCAAGGTAAGTTTTAAGAATTTTCCAGGATTACACGTTTGGATCACACTGTTATTAATCAGCTCTTGTGATAATATAACTTTATCTTATATTTCCCCTTTGTTTCAGGTCTGTTCTATATAAACAGTGCAGTTTGTGTCACCTGAGCCAGACACTTGGGGCACCTCCAGTCTCCTTTGGGGACGTCGTGCAGCGGGGGGATCAGACAGAAGGTGTGGTAGCTGTCGTCACAGCCGTCACACAGCAGCAGCCGGTCCTCGTCGCCTCCACTCCCACACACCAGACACACTACCAGATCCACCTGGGAGACAAAGGCAGATATATCAACTGAAAAAAAAAAAAAGAAACGTCTGCTGAACTTTAAGCAGGCTTTTCAGAGACGAGACATTACAGAGTTTACTTTGGTAAACTCTGTAATGTTTACCAAAGATCCACAGCAGCTTAAAGCCAGAAGGTTTGAAACGTCTCACTTTGTTTTTAAATGGAAATTCTCTTCAACAACTGAGCAGATCAGCTGCACAATGAGACAAGTTTAAGAGATGTGCATGTAATTTATGATATGTTCAAAGTTCACATAACGAAATGGACGGACGGACAGATGGATTGATTCTTTACAGTTTGGATCCATTGTCAGTAGTAACTGGTTCTGGAAAATACTTAAATTCTGAAAATTTCTGGACTTTTCCTGGCAGGATCAGAGAAGGAGAACCATAAAGGAAGCAGCAGCAGCTGTTTCTGAAGGATAAGTATTACTATAACACATGTTTTTTTTCCCATATGGTTTTAAAACCAGCTAACCAAACATGGTTGTCTTCTAATAATGAAGTGGGCGGAGCTCAGCACCCACTGACTGTGATGTCAGTACTAGGAGGTTTTTGAAACGGCTGGTTTTCCAGAAACCAAAAGAACATTTTTTGACTGTTTCTAGAAGCAACAAAGACCCGAATAAAAGTACAAAAATGTCCAGAAAGGGAATTTTGCACAACAGCTCCCATTTAATAATGGTACAATGATGATTAGCTTTTTATCCATCATTTTAAATGTGACATTCCCATTTCCAAACTAGAGCTGTTGAATCTCTGAGCTTTGGAAACCATGACAGAATATGCATATCTATAGAGGAATAATAGTGAACGTTTCCTTCATGAGGCGGCTGATGAACGCTGATATCTGACGTTCAACTGAAGCTTTCATCATTATCAATTATTCAGCAATTAAACTTCTCAAGGCTGAGGATGTTTCTACTTACTGGACTCGGCGGAATGAGAGGAATCATCTTCTTGTAGCGGGACTTAAATTTGTCTGCTTCGATTATTGGTTCCTTAAACTCGACTGGTTCCTGTTTCACTAGAATGGGAATCGGTTTTTCTGCAAGGCAGTAAGAAAACTCAACGTTACAAAGAGCAGCTTTCATATTTTATATGTAAAATTCACTTTAGTTCCTCATTTGCAAGCTGTAACTTAAAATCTGATAAAATGCTCTTTAGATATACTTTCTTAGTGTGTATGTCTATTTCATAGTAAATTATACTGATCCTGTTACATTTTGGGAAGTAGAAGTTCGATGTCCGTCATTTCTGAATGACGGACATCGTCATTCATGTTCTTGTAAAATATAATCATATTTAGTCCTGGGTTCGTACACTTTTCCCACAGTAAAATTCAAGCTCTTTCAAACTTTTCCAGCACCAAACCATGGAGATAAAAGCAATACAAATGAGTTAAATGAGACAGTTTAAATTCACTATTATATAACATTTATTATTGTTATTAATAATATATGGTCATAATATTCTACATTCTGCAGCAGGGATAACGTAAATTAAAATACAATTAGGAATAAAAATTGTTTATTACACTGAAATAATATTTACAAAAAGTGTTAAGGTAAAAGATCTGGCTGCTCAAATTAAATGCTTAAACACAATTTTAAATTATTTTTTTTAAACGTTTTCTGGAATTTAGCAAACAGAAATAATTTTTGATATTATAGCTGACCTAAAAAAACTCTGATTTAACTTCAGAGAGTGAAAAAAAATGCATCAGTCTTTTAATTCAGTGTATGAAAATATCTGTCTTGAACTGTGAGTGAAGTTTTCCAAATATAGGCTTTTAATCAGATGTTTGATTGCACTGTATTACAAAACTCTGCAGTTTCAAGGATTTTATAGATAAATCAGGTACTTTCCAAACCTTGAAAACACCTAATTTAAATTCAAGCATTTTCAAGGATTTCAAGTACCTGCTAATAAATCAGAAAATCGGTTCTGATGTGGCTCGATTGTCAGATTAAAAGTACGCTTTGAAAATAACCTTTAACCTTTAGCGCTGTCAATCATACTCATGTAGTCACTGCTAATTGTGCTAATGGTGGAGAAACAACTTACAGTTGCAGGTAAACTGTTTATCTGACATCATCAGTGGCCATGCCAAATAGCAGTACCATTCATGACAGGCTATGCTAGCTCTAATTGGTTGTTTCTAGATTGCACTGGGAGCACTGGGAGCAGGCAGAGGAGCTTATCTGTCTCACAACATAGTGACAGTTTTAACAAACGTCTAAAGTACATATATATTTTTTTATTTTTAAATGTTACATACTGCAGCTTTAAATCAGTTACATGCTTTACTTTTTGCTGTCTGAGATGTCTGACCTGGTTCTTGCTTTACGACAATAGAGCCCATCCTCCTCCTCAGATTGGGCTTGCTATCCCCCATCTCACCTGGCTCAGTCTTCACACAGGTAGTCTGCACCAGCACAGAACAAGAAGTGAAACTAGAGGCAACCTCAAACTGTAAAAAACACTGTGAAGCTATTCTTGGAACCTGTGGCGTAAAGTGAAGCTGCAGCAAGTCTCACCTCGATCTTCATGCGCTTAGCTCGGCGAGCGCTGGGGCAAACATCAGGCGGGGGGGGTGGCGCTCTCTGAATCGGCTCCTGCAGCTTGGGCTCGTCGCCGCTCATCTTCTCCGCCGACTGGTCGGGTTTCTGGACACACTGAGGGAAACAGAGTCGGTTTAAAACCCAAACCTTATGGCTATGAAAAGGGATTTGCATGTTTGACAGGAAATACCTGCAAATACAGACATGAGGAAGTTATAAATACAGACAGAACGGGATACAAGCCTGAAGATACTGGGAGTACATTGCTAATATGAGTCTATGCACTGCAAAAACACAACATTTTACCAAGAGGTTTTGGTCCAATTTCTAGTTCAACTATATTAGTACACTTGAAATAAGACAAAACTCATTTACAAGTAACTTTTCAGCAAGAAATAAGAGCTTGTTTTAAGTGAAAAAAAAATTCTTAATATTGATGGAAAAGTACTAGTTCTACTGGAAGATCACTTCATTTATAACATGGGAAATTGTCTTGTTATAATAGAAATAATCTGCCAGTGAAACCAGTACAGAAAGTGATTTAAAAGATTGGAGATTTTATTTGAAAGCCATGTCGCTTATCATATCTGGCACTAAATTTGGATGAAATGTATCACATGGTATTTGGCTGTGAAGCCAGAAGACAATAACTCCAAAAGGAGGATGTGGTTAATGAGAGTTTATCTGCTCAAACAAGACAAATATGTCAAATCTAAAATAATTTCAGGCTTGTGCTGTTTAACTTTTCAGGTTTAATAAGTAACAATGGAGGAAAAATGGTTCAAACAACACTCAGCCAAACAACATGAGATATTAACTTCTGGGAATTAAAAAAATAAAATAAAAAAGCAGCAAAAACAAAGGATTCAGACAGCTTAAGTTTTTTCACATTTTGTGACTTTACAACTTCGGAGTTCAATATATTTTAAGTAATAATTATATAAGTACTATGTTACCAACTGCAGAAACACAAAATCTAACCAAGTATTTCTGGTCTAGTTTCTGGTGCAAATATCTTAGTAAACTTGAAATAAGAGAAACTAACTTATAAAAACAACTTTTCAGCAAAATATAGGAGTTTGTTTTAAGTTGAAAATTCCTTAATATTGATGAAGAAGTATTTGTTTTATTGGCAGATTATTTCACTTACAACATGGGAAAATGTCTTGTTATAAGTGAAATAATCTGCTAATGAAACTAGTACTTTTCCATTACGGAATTAGTGATTTAAAACAAGCTCCTATATCTTACTGAAAGGTTACTTGTAAGTTAGCACATTTGAAATAAGACAAAACTAAGGTATTTGTACTAGAAACTAGACAAAAATACTTAGTAAGATTTAGTATTTTTTGCTCTGTATGAATGATCAGGGATTCCAGAAACTGTTGAAAGCAGCAATCTGATGGTTGAATAAGATAAATAACAGATAAAGATCAACAAATATATTTTATTGTTGGACCCACATGTGTATTTACTCAATAATTTAGCTGACAAAAGGCTTTTTTAATTTATTTTATCAATATACAGCTTTGGTAAAAATGAAGAGCCCACTGCACTGAACCCCATTGAAAACCTCCTGCTTATCCCACCAAATATTGATTTCTGAACTCTTTCTGAGTTAAAATATTGGTATTGTTGTTTCTAAATGAATATGTACTTGTTTTTCTTATTTTCCCCATTTCTCATTTTCTGCAAATAAATACTAAATTTCACAGACATGTCGTCAGTAGTTCACACAATAAAAGTGTTCATTTTACTCAAACATATACCTATAAAGAGAAACTGATCAGTTTAAGTAGTCTCTTAATTTTTTCCAGAGCTGTATTTCGATTAAAATGCAATTAACTAAAAATTTGAATCAAGTCCCATCGCTACATTAAATGCAATTAAAACACACTGAAGTTTGCAGCTGAAACATGAGAAGTTCAACAGGTGTGAATACTTTTGCAAGTCATTGTGCATTACGGGCACCAGCTCCTCTGCGGGTTCAGACAATAGGTGGACAAATGAATGGATTTTATATTAACTGATATTTCAGCGACAACATCTTTTTGTGCTTTCAAACAGTACTCCTCCTCCTCCTCCTCCTCCTCCTGTCTTTCTAAGAGTAAAGAACTCCACAAAGTTTTAACTTCTGATCTTATTTCTGCCTGGCACAGAAACAAAACCACAGTGGCTGCTGGATGAACGTGGTAACACTGAGGTAGCTTAAGAACAAATACAGCCGAATCAAGCTGGAAGTACGGCACAAAGGCCACCTAACCACCCACACAGGACATGCATTTCAAGCTTTAGCAGCTTTGTAATCATCACTCAAACGTACCTTTTCAAGGTCAGGATCAGCCTCCAAACGCATCAGTTTGGAAGCTGGTTCTTGTGCCTGAGGCAAAAGAGAGCTTTGGTAATAAAACATTTTAGAGTGACCTGTCCATGCGGCCACACAGAACCAATTCAAGTCAAATATCACAGAAGCTCTCTTTGTTTTTTTATGGTGCAAATGCAGTTAAAGTCACAACAAGACACTAAACTATAACAAGAGGCTCCAGCGGCAGAGAGTACTAGGTCCTGCACTCTGAACTAATTATATTTATACAGAGAAGAAAAAAAGCACATTGAATTCTGTCATATTATTTTTACGCCACAGATTCTCTTTACATGTAGCATAATGTTGATACCTAAAATGCTGGACAAATTATGGTAGGCAGCAGATTTTTAGATAGGATGATTAAAAAGACAGACATTAAGTCAGATTAAACAGATTTTACAACAGGAGAGTTAACACTGGAAGTGGAAAACATTTGAAATACCCTAAATAAATAAACGAAACAACAGAAACAACAAATAAAATTAACTATGAAGTCTCTGTAAACAAAACTGTCCTTCAAAAACATGGCTAGTTGAGACCAAAACACCAGACAGAAGACTTTCGTCATCCAGTTTTTGGTAGAAAGAGAGAGAAAAGAGAAAAGCAATAATTTACACAAATGGAAGTGATTGACTTTGTCTTAATTTATCATGTAATTAATTGATTTATTGCGACAGACTTAAGGGTTTGTACACTTTTCCCACAGTAAAATTCAAGCATTTCTAAAACCAGTTTTCTAACTGGTTAAAAATAAAACAAATGAACTAAAGAAGATTGTTTCAGTTGTTGTAGATCAGGGTAAAGTAAACTAAAATATAACAAAATTTTATGTCACATTAAATACTTTTTGTGATTTTAACTGACCTAAAAACAACATGTATGAAAATATCTGGTCTCAACTGTAAGTAATGTTTTCCAAATTTAGACTTTTAATCAAACGTAAGATTACACTTTAGTACAAAACTGTGCAGTCTGAATATGAAGCACTTTCAAGGATTTATACAGAAATCAAGCACTTTAAAAACCTTTAAAAATACCTTGAAATTCAAGCACTTTCAAGCACCCTGTACATAAATCAGACCAGAATTTAAAAACTGTATTTTAGGTTTAAAATTAAATTAAATATGACTTCTTCAATTTATCTGATGGTCACAATGAGAGTGCAGGGACATGAGAAGTTAGGTGACTGGTAGACCTCTGCAGTCGGAGCCTACTTGACTAAACATCCACACTTTTAATAACAAACCAAAAGAAATTATCAAAATTATCTTAAAAAAACAATATCATATATTTTTCTCCAAAGCAAATCACACAGAAATCTTTTGCACAGCGGTTTGGATTCTGCTCATTTCGCTTGTTTTTTTTTTCACACTCTTTCCACAAACAGCATATTGCTGTCATGCCGATACATGCATGCAACTCACCAGCAGGTTAGCTCCGCTCTGAAACAGATTGTAGGGATAGAGGATTCTTTCGTAATGCCCTCGCAGGTGTGAGCCGACGGCTTTGCCGGGAGAGAATCCCATTTGAACTGCGATCTTGGTCCACCGCCTGTCCTGGCAGACGATGTCAAATCCCCCCTCATCTGCAACGAGCTGAAACAGCACAGAGTCAAGTCAGCGGTGTCTGTTTCTGAACTCTATGAGATATATCTGTCTGTGAAAAATGAGAGGTGGAATAACGCACCTTGTTTAGCTTATATAAGTCCAAGATCTTCCTCTCCACATGAGGGATCTTCAGGGTACATCCCTGCAAATCCCAAAATTTGGCAATCTGGTCCAAAAAATTGAGCTTGACCCTCGTCTGTGCCTATAAACAAACAAAAAAAAATCTATATTTATTTCCTCCAAAATCACAGTGTGGTGACCTAAAGCAGTGGTTCCCAAATTGTGGGGTGCGCCCCTAGAGGGGGCACCGTGCCATTGCAGGGGGGGCGGGAAGCGGTATGGATGAATGAAAAAACAAAAAACTGTTACACAAAAGTGTTCCACTGTAAAGATGGTTTGTAGTGTGTTTTGTTGCAACCTGAAGTGTGAAATAAACTTCAGTGGAGTTTGAAAACAAAATATGTGTGAAGGTTTATGTCTGATGAACAATGTGTGTGCACAGTTGATTTTTTTTTTTTTTTCTTTTTTGGGGGGGATTGTATTCTAATCCATAGGGGGCCCCAGAAAATCTTTGGGAACCACTGACCTAAAGTATCTTTTTTTAATTAAAAAGCATTATCCTCTTACCAAAAATTTTTTACCTTATGTTAAAAAACATTCTTAAAAGTACCTAAAATCTAAAAAATAAACAAATGAATAAAAAACAAAAAGATTCAGAGTCAGATAATAGTAAAATCACATCTGACATAATCTGATAAACAAAACTCACCTCCAGCTCATTGAGCCGCTGGATGCGAGGGACAAAGTGAAGCTTGTCAACATCGCAGGCAAATGGTGGCTGCCAGTCCTGAAGAGCAACAATGACACATAAAGGAACATGGAGGTCATAATAGCTGGCAGCCTGCAGACGGGATTCACCCTTTCAGCTTTATACCCAGCCCAAGGTGTAAACAAACAAAACTATTGCTTAAATACATTTACTGTATGCTATTAAGAAAGAGGCAACTTTTGAATTTGCTCTGAATAGCAAACTTAAAGGAATGTTGCGCTAAACTCTAACTCTAGGCTTGTTTTGGATTTAAATAATTGTATAGACAAAAATATTGATAGTTTATTGGTTATTTCAGCTGAGAGAGAACATAAACAGTACTAATCGCCTAACACACTTTATCTCTCCCAACTTGTCCAGACCATTAAACAAACATAACCTGAATAAATACAAAATGTAATTTTTAAAACAGAATTTTATTAATTAAAATGACTAAAGTTATATGAATCAAACAAGCCGGATTAGGATTACATGTGTACATTTAGGAAATGACTTAATAGAACCTGTCTAGAAACATGAAGTAGGCTAAAAGACGTCAAGAAGCATGCCCCAATCTAAACAGATTTAAGAGCAGATGATTGTCTGGGGAAGGTCAAAAGGTCGTTTCTAAGGTTTTGGAGCTCCAGTGATTCTCAGTGAGAGTCATTATAGACAAATAAAGGAAACATGAAACCCTTCCAGAGGTGGCCAGCCTATAAAAACTTCTCCGAGAGCAATCATCGACTCAACCAGGAAGTACCAAAGAACGCCAAACTACATCTAAAAAAACAGTGCAGGCCTCACCTGCCTTGGTTAAGGTCAGAGTTCATGATTTAACAATAAGAGAGAGAGAGAAACTGCTGGAGTCCAGGGAATAATTTTAATGGACTGATGAGACAAAAGTGAAACTTTCTCGAAGGTTTGCATCGCATAAAATCTGGAATAAAACTAACAATATTTCAGAAAAACCTTCAGACAGTCATATGGTGGTGGTAGTGTAATGCTCTGGGACTATCAAGTGTAATGACTTGCTATAGGAAAACCTTACTCACATTAAGCAGAGGTACTTGGAAAAAATTTACTTTTAGGAGTCATTGTACAGCTACGTACATTTTACTTTTACTTTAGTAATATTATTATGAAGAATTAATACAGTTACTTGAGTA
Source organism: Brachyrhaphis roseni (assembly GCA_903066815.1). NCBI lineage: Eukaryota > Metazoa > Chordata > Actinopteri > Cyprinodontiformes > Poeciliidae > Brachyrhaphis > Brachyrhaphis roseni. The sequence goes on from CAEFZY010016168.1 coordinate 96,333, forward strand.
AAATCTCAGGATACTCTACCCAGTGACAGTAACTTCACTGAATGAAGAATAAACATACCAGATGCAGATCTACTGTTTATGTTAAAGTGAGACCTCCTGTTTGTACTCAAGCTTTGTTATCCAAATATTATTTGGAGGTCAAGTGAAAACTGGAAGTATTTTACCTTGCTTGAACATAAATATGCATTACATACTGTAAATATTAGTTTCATAAGTTTTATACTGAAATATATTTATTTGTAAAAGTGTTTATTCAGCTTGAATCTGTTTATTTGTAATACTTCTATTTTTTTTCCTTTTAGGCTTTAAGACATCAGAATTTACACATAACTCAAAAAATTTCTGTCGGATTACATAATTTAAGTATTAAATAAAATGCTATGATCAGTTGATAATAATAATAATACATTTTATTTGTAGACACCTTTCTCGACACTCAAGGTCACCTCAAGTACACATTACATTTGAAATGCAAATTTTATTTTACTAAATACTTTCTCACTCTTACCTGAATATTTTCTTGAATGCTACTTTTTACGTTTACTTGAGTAAAAATATGCTGAAGTAGTGGTTCTCTTATTTGAGTCCAGTTTTTGGGCACTTTGCTCGCCTCTGCTTGTAGGAAAGTGAGACTTCCAGCTGCTTCCGTTCACATTCACTTTATTTTACAACAAAATATAAAGTTGTCATAAAGACTGTTCTGGTCAAAACTGAAATGCTGCTCTTACTTGAGTACAAATTTTGGGTCTTTTACTCACCTCTTACTTGATTTATGCAGCAGAATAATGATTAAAAGCACACGGCCAAGTCTAGCACTGAATGGCTACACAAAATAGCAGCTAAAGTTATGTAGCAGCTGAGTCAAATCGAAGACTTATATCTGATTGAGATGCTGTGCCATGATTTTAAACAAGTTGTTCATGCTTTAAAACTTTCCGGTGTGGCTAAATTAAGACAATTAACAAAAAAAGAACTGGGCAGTATTCTTCTACATAGTTGTCACCAGATTATTTGGATTAGTGACTGATTACCTTTTTCACAAAGGCGCAGAATGGCTCATCTATCTTAAATGAAACCTTAACTTGAAAACCCACATGTTTTATTTACTCAGCTGATCTTCGACTGGTGTTAAAGTCTGCTTAAGTGGAACAAAAACAATAAAAATGTAAGAAGTCTGTACGGGAGGATATACTTTTTCACAACCCAGTAGATCATTTTGTAATGTAAATACTTCTTTTTTTAAAAAAAAAAAAAAAAAACACACTGTGTCAAAAACACCCAAAGTAACAAAATGAGCCCCAAGTTCTTTGCTTTAAGTCTGTGGCCAACATCCCCCACTGACAGACAAAATGGCCAGATGGAAGACTCAACTCAATAGTCCAGCTTACCACAAAGCCAACATGGAGGACAACACCCTTCAACACAGGCTCATACATGAACCCTGGCTGGTTATGTGCTTGCTCATATTATCATAGCCTGCATCAGTAAAATGTTTAGCAATATTGCGTTTTCAGCAATACTTCAAAGGTCATAACTTGATTTAGTAGGAAGGACTTTTTTCCTCCACTTTTTAAAAATCCATACTTAACAAGAACATCTTACATAACAGTTAAAAACATGCATATATTAACGTGTGAATTAAAAATTAAGCACACTCTGCGTCGGGTTTTTATTAGAAAGTGACCATGAAAAGTGATGGGACTCACTCTGTGGATGCTCTTCAACTAAATAAATTAATAATTATGAAAGTCAGCTTCATGGCTTTAGGGCCATTAAAAGGACAAACACGGTAAAAGATGAAGCCAAATGTCATTTATTTTATTTTTATCATCCGCATTTTCATGTTATGCTTTCAGGAGCCGAATAGCTTCCGCATAGCTGCTGGTGTCAAACCTGATAGCCTCGTTATGACAGGTATAGCTAAGGTTAGCTTGCCAGCAGAGAGGATCAATGACCGGACCACCACCGAGGCTTTATCGACCTCCGACTATAATCCGGATTTAACACCCCGCAACAAACACACGACTGCTAGTACACCTCAACTAGATCAGTATATCTGGGTTAGGACAGGGTAAATGAGAAGAAGCTAACGGTTGCAGCACAAAGAATGAGGACCACGGTGTGTATCCGCCATGTTGAACAGTCCCTTTAAATCCTAGCGCTCGGTCCATCTAAAGCCGAACTAACTCAGCATCTGCGCCCTCAGAAACCGATTAAAACAACTCGGCGCACTCACCGGCGGCGGCCGGACTTTGCAGATCCCCGTCCTCTCTGCGATGGGCCGGATCTTGTTGATGAAAGCATAAGGATCTCGAAATTCTTCCCAGCTGGGCTCGAAGACCGGGCACTCCGGGGGAGGCTTGAACTCGTCCGGCCGAGCCAGGCTCATGGTCGTTCGGGACCCAGCGGAGTTGTGACTCAGGGGATCGTCGTGCTGCGGTCGGACTGAAGATGTTTTGTTTTTGTTTTTGCTCTTTTTTTTTTTTTTTTTTTTTTTTTTTTTTTAATTTTTGTTCCGGTTATTCACCAGTCACAGTCGGCCTGCAGCGCGTCGACATCAACACGAGAGGAGGCAGATTACACTCTCACACACATCTAACCGAAATACATACACACACATCCACGCACAGTGAAGAGAATGTTCCAAGGCAGTGAGCACGTCCGCCTAAAAAACTAGACACCGCACTGTTCTACGTGATGCTCTGCAGATACATCACTCTCTGCAGTCTCATACTGTAATAACTGCTGTATACTGCTGTTTAATTGCTTTGTAATGAACTTCCTTAAAATATTTTTGACTTTATTCGTTGTAAATAGTAATAATGGAAAAGAATACATCCAGTTGTTTAGTAGAAGTGCGATGAAATTAAGGTCTTTTAGTAGGTTCATAATGCATTAGGCAACACGCAAACGTGAAAAAACGAGTCAGTTACAAAATCCTAAAAAGTTACAAATAAAATATTAAAAACAAAGTCTGATTAAATAAGGTAATCAAATCAGTTTCGAAATAACTATTTAATAACAACGAAATTAAAGCTGTTTTAGTTTGAAACCCACCCAACCATAGGGAAAAAAATACCAAAAGTGTTCAGTTTGAACACTTCTCTTATTTCATTATTAGCATTCTTCACTAATACTAAGTACCTTGCTTGTCCTTTTCACATTAAAATTTTTTTGAAAATCTTAAAAGTGTGGTGTGCATCTTTTGGGCTACTGTCCTGGACCCGAGTTAGATTGTTTGGAGTTTCTGTAAACATAGATTATTGAGTGCAGGAGATCATGACTTTATGTAATATTATTTCAAATGTGAATATTTTCATCAACTGTAAGCAGATCATCATAATTAAGAGAAATAAAGGTATGAAAGCATCTTTATGTTTAATTAACCTATGGTGTGATTCACTTATTGAATTGAGTTTCTGAAATAAATGAACTTTTCAGAAATATTTTAATTTATTAGAAATGTTACCTGAGGCTCTGTCTATCTTCACATCAACTTTGATATGGAAACTGGTTTCCTATCCCTGTTATAAAACATTCCCACAGCATGATGCTACCACTACCATGTGTCAATGTTGTATTCAGCTTTTTTCTCATCTGGTTAGATCACTTTCTTCCACATGTTTGTTGAGTCTTATGCACAGATTGTAGGAAACTGATTACTTTGTTAAAAAAAACTAAAAAGAAAATGTTTTGTCTAATTGCAAACGTAGATGATAATATATATTAAAGTAACACCAATTCATTCTTTTATTCAGTAGTAGACCCTATATGTGTACATAAACCACATGTAAATGAGTCAGTAATAATAAAAATGTTTTTTATTCTGAATTAGTCCAGTGGCTTTATTACTGAGTAATAAAAAATATGTTTAATTGGAATTATGCAAAGTGGCTTTACTCTACTTTCACTTTTAATACATGTACATCCTTCAGGATGTGTCCATAGCACTTCAGATGAATATTTTTACACATATTTTTTTACTTGGATACAGTTTGGATGGTAGATTGTTTCTTGATTTTCGTCATTACACGATCAGCCAACCAGGCGACGCCTTTTCATGAGTATAAAATCTATGTAATACACCAGCAGATGCAACGACTCCCAACTTTTCCTCCACTTCTTCAATAACCTGAACCTCGCAGCTGGTGACAACGCACACTAAAGGCGTATCGATTCATAAAGAGAGGTAATTAAAACACACGGATTGGGATACAAGTAATTTGAATAATAAAAAAAGATGCTATATGTTTACATTCTCGCGGATGGATCTCGAGCAGGTGACACCTCAGAGGCTGGCCGGGACTCGTTGTTTAAATAGCCAGAGTGGGAAGTTTGATTGGTTGTTCCTCACAAACGGTTGGAAACATCTGCCGCCGAACAGCAGGACAACCACAGACATGTTTGTCAGTTGCAAAGCAGTTGGTTGGCTTAAACACATCATAACCTAAACAAAATATTTCATAAATGTACACAAGACTTCCTGTAATTTGACAGGACTTTGTATTGTGTGTGTTGTTTGATTAAAAATTAAAAAAAAGTTCATAATAATGATGAGTTTAAAAGAATCACCAAACTGATTGAGTCTTTCTTGTGACTTGTCAAACATATCAACTGAGTCAGCTCAGTGGATTCAGCCAGTCTCTTCCTGTCCTTTCAGACTGACTCCATTATGTTAAGGTCAGAGCTCACCATCTGCTGCTGTTCATTGTTCTACTTTTTGACAAAAACATTTACTGCTTCTTCTGCTTCTTCCTTTGGTTGCTCTCTTTAGGAGTCGCCTCCATCTCTCTCCAAGTCTAGAAAACACCTCTGTCACATCCGTCCTCTTTCACCACAAAAACCTTCTGTTTTTCTGCACATGCATTCCTGACTTGAAACTTTAATTTAGCCTTCAAACATTATGTGTTTTTGTTGGTCATCTCCAAACCATATAAACAGCCGATCTCACCATTTTAACTAATGAACTGTCCTTCTGTCAACCTTCTCCATACATATAGTGATGACCTTCCATTTGGCTTCACTGTAAACTCCTGTGGGGTAAAACTTGCACTTTATTGACATTTGGCTATCTAGTGTTGACAGCATTCATTGGCACCGCTGACCAACATGAGTAATGCACTTTAAAAGGGAGTAGCATCATTTAATACTGACAAAACGTAGAAAAGCCAACTTAGAGTATATTTACAGCATGGGAAAATCTCATGTTAAGAAATACATGTTTTTGTTTTGTTTTTTACAAAATCACAGGTGGTATAGTACTCGTCACCTTTAATGATGCCTTTAAAATAGGGCCGTCAAAAGCTTGGCCTGTGGTTCAGAGTATTTGTGGCCCTCAACCACAATTCAAGAATGGCATAAATTTGATTCAACTTAGATGGTTGATGCAGATTTACATATAAAATAGACTGGAGAGCTTCGTTGGTGAAAGACTGATGCATCCTAGGAGCACAAAGGAGTGTTATCGCAGATCCTCCTCCTAGTAAGATTTTATTATTTTTTTTACCATTATTGCTCCCAAGAAACTTAATAAGCATCTACATTCCAGATTTTGTTTGCAGTTTTTTCACTTTTTGTAAATAGTTTTTTATATGCACAAATGTAAATGCAGATCTTGTAAATTTTTTCTTTTCCTTAAATTACCCTATGCGGTTTCACATTTTGTTTAATCTAAAGTCTATGGTATGATTTATGTTGCAAATTTTCCCTTACTCTAAAGTCTATTTCCCCTACTCACATGTCTTTTACCTTTTAGTGAACATGTATGCTTTTAGTTACCTTTACCTTGCACTTGTATTTAATCGTTGTGGGACAATCAATAATATTTTCTTCCTAAAAAATGGTAGGGTTTAATGGCCTCCATGGGAGAGTTCAAAGGCCAAAGTCATTTTGGACGGAAAATATCACATTATTGGGTGGGTAATAAGAAACCCACCCAAATAGGTGGGTTTCTTATTACATCTGGTACAAAACTACAACAGACTTTCAGATAAATAACGCAATACCAACAGGCAAATGTGATAGCAGTAATGGTTTGGGGTTGCATTGCTGCTTTATAATGACTTGCTGTGATTGGATGAACCATGAACTGAGCAAATACTACATCCATGGGAAAGTTTGAAGGGGAAATGTTCTGCTGATTAAAAAGAACACAAAGGCCCATCTGAAACTCCAATAAAATGTCTTGGTAATTCCCAAAAGGTTTTTTTTTTTTTTTTGGGAAAATGCTAAGATGACTAAGAAAACCAAGGAGGGACTTTTTGGAAAGTGTGTATTCAATTACATCTGGTATAAAACTAAGACATGTTAGAAAAATAAAATTGTACAGACAGTAAGACAAGTAGTGTCAGGTGTACCTGAGGGTCAGGTGTAATGGCAGAACCATAGAAGATAAAAAAGGAGAATGCCTGGCCATCAGTACAAGACTATAACCTCAAACATACTTTGGTTATGCAGCAACACAATGATCTAAAGCCAACAAAAACCAAAATATAAGTCCAAACTTGGAGGCTCAAGATGTGGAATCATCTGAAACAGATTGCTAACACCCAAAAACTCTCCAATCCAGTTGAAATGCAACAAATTTGCCAAAAAGGGAGGATCAAATCCCGCCACAGAAATGTAAAAAAAGACTCATCGCCACTTACTGCAAACACCTGAAAGCAGGGTGGCATAACCAATAACTGGATTAGGGAGAAATTACTGCCCTTTTTTATTGTGGTCTGTTTGAATTTAATTTTAGGATCTATGTTATTTATGACATTTTATAATTTATTATCTTTTAAAGTGTAAACTAGTAAATCACATCACATCTGGAAATGTTGTGGTGTTTTGTTTTTGTTTATACTTATCACTTGTCCCCATGAAATTAAACAATAAAGAAAGAAGAAGAGAAACAAGGGAAGAATTTAACACCCACAGCTAGGAAAATAAATATGAGCAGTATAACTTTCTTTTAACAAAAGTTTCCTCTTCTGTGACTTAAAACTGATTATAACAAGAAACATTTTTTTTTTAACTAGTGTTTTTTTGGTCTGGATTTAACAAGTTTTAAATACAGTCAAAACCAAAATATGCTCTTTAAATGAGAATGGTCATGTCTAATATGGTGTTTTTAAAATGGAGGCCACCAGAGGGCGGTAGAGTGCCTCAGAAAGCTAGAGGGATACGGGAACATTTTATATTTTTTAATCACAAATTCTTAATAATATTTTCATCTTAAAATGTAATCTATTTTAAATAATTAAAAAACATAAGTTAAAATCATTTATTTAAATGTTTACTGTTCTCATCTTTGCGAAATGGAAAGGTCTATCTGCAAAAACTGTAAGAACTCATGGCCAACTAAAATTAAAAGGTATGAGGCAGCATTTATGTTACACGAATGTAATAGTTATTGAATAGGGAATATATATGAGAAAAGTTTTTATTTCTTTAAATATTTTGTAGCACTGTCTGTGGGTTTGCAGAAGGGGTGACCCCCAGAAGCTAATTGGGTTTATGGGGCTGTATTGGAAAATTTGATCTAGAATCAAGAGTAAAAAGTTATAAGGGGGATGTATTTTTAAATCTTCTTATCACGAGAGATACTGCTTTTGCATTAATTTCTTAGCTGTGGCAGTTAAGTGCTTCCTTAAGAGTTTTTTTCCCCTCATCAATAAATAAATTCATCATTAAAAATAACTTTCTGTATTCATTTAAGTTGAATTAGTCTAAAATTAAACTTGTTTGACGATTTAAATATGATATAAAAGCAAAAAGAAGAAATTTAAAAACAGGTGGTACACACTTTCCCCCTCAAAAAACAGATTTAATACCAAAGTAATGTGTTTTAAACTATGAAGTATCTTGTGTGGCTTTAGTTTAAATTTTCTAGAATTTCTGAATGAGACTTACAATAGTGGGATTAGAAGTAAATGATGAAGCTAGCATCTTACTTAAGCAGCATCTAATCGTGTTCCTGCAAAACAAATTTAATTTCAATTAATTTCAAAGTACAATTAAAATCCGGTTTCACTTTGTGCCTTCTCAAACAACAGGCTTGGAAAAGTAATACTTTACAATGCTATAATATTTTCTACTTATCTCCAACTTGGAAAATATTTAGAAATATCTGGATATTAAACTTCTTCATCTTCAGAGTCGGAGCTCATCCGTCCCAGCTCGTCGTAATCTTTTTCCAAACAGGCCAGATCCTCTCTGGCTTCGGCAAACTCCCCCTCCTCCATGCCTTCGCCCACGTACCAGTGAACGAACGCACGCTTGGCGTACATGAGGTCGAACTTGTGGTCGAGGCGGGACCAGGCCTCAGCGATGGCGGTGGTGTTGCTCAGCATGCACACCGCCCTCTGGACACTGGCCAGGTCTCCACCGGGCACCGCAGTCGGAGGCTGGTAATTAATGCCCACCTGTGTACGGGAAGACAACACTTACAAGAGATCTGGAGACACATTTCTGATATTTATAGTGGTGAAAAGTTCTTCCATGTTTCTTCATAAAGAATCATAATTGTCTAGACTCAAGGTCAAAGAGTTTCCAGTCCTTCAAAAGTAAAAACATAATGAGTTTCCAGGCTTTGAAAGAAGGACACAGGGAAATAGGACATAAAGGACAGGAAGCAAGGAAAAGCAGGGAAAGGGAGGACTCAAAGCAAGGAATGGAGGTAGGATAAAATCAAGAAAAGAAAGGATGGAATAATACAAGGAAGGACACATGGCTGGTAGGACACATTGAAGGAAGGACAAGGAAGGAACGGAGGTGGGACAAGAATGGAAGGAAGGGGAGCAAGAATGACAAGACAGTAATGGTAGTAGGACACAACTAAGGAACAGAGGTAGGACACAAAGAAGGTAGTGAAGAAAAGTAAGAATGACAAGGCAGTAACAGGAAGGACACAAGAAAGGAAGCAACAATGCGAGGAACAAATAGAAGTAGACTAGGAAGGAATGAAGGTTGGACACAAGGAAGGAATGAAGGTAGGAGACAACTATGGAATGAAGGTAAGATGTCTACCTTCATTCCTTTCTTGCAACAAGGAAGGTATTGTTCCTTGCAAGGAAGGAATGCAGGTAGGTCAAGGATGCAAGGACACAAGGAAGGAAGGCAGGATAGTGAAGAATAGGAGTAATGATAAGACAGTAATAGAGGTAAGAAACAAGGACACTAGGAAGGAAGGAAAGAATGAATGAAGGAAGGAATGCAGAAAGGAAGGATATAGCAAAGAAAAGGAAGAATGATACAAAGCAGCAACAGAACTCCTTGTGCCCTACACAGACGGCACCTCCTACATAGGGTACAAGGAAGGAAGAAATGGATGGTGGACACAATGATAGAAGGACAGAATAAAGAAAGGGAACAAGAAGAAAGGGAGGCTAGAATATGAGGCCAGGCAGGCAAGAAGGGAAAAAGGTACAAAAAAGAAAGGAAGGAATAAAATAAGGAAATCAGGTGACGAGAAAGAAATTAAGGATACAAGGAAGAAAGGACATAAAAAGGAAGGACAGACAAAGATGAGACATGGAACAAAGTTGGGAAAGAAACAAATTTCCATACTTTTGGTTTTATTTCGAAGCTTAGTCCTGTGGAGCTAACCTTAAAGCCAGTGGGGCACCAGTCAACAAACTGGATGGAGCGTCTGGTCTTTATACTAGCTATGGCGGCGTTCACATCCTTCGGGACAACGTCCCCTCTGTACAGCATGCAGCACGCCATGTACTTGCCGCGACGAGGGTCACACTTCACCATCTGATTGGTTGGTTCGAAGCAGGAGCTGGTTATCTCTGCCACGGTCAGCTGCTCGTGGTAGGCCTTCTCAGCCGAGATGATGGGCGAATAGGTAACCAGAGGGAAGTGGACACGTGGAAACGGGACCAAGTTGGTCTGGAACTCCGTCAGGTCAACGTTGAGAGCCCCGTCAAAGCGAAGCGAGGCGGTGATTGAGGAAACGATCTGACCGATCAGCCTGTTGAGGTTGATGTAACCAGGAGTCTCGATGTCCATATTGCGGTGGCAGATGTCGTAGATTGCCTCGTTGTCCACCATGAAGGCACAGTCAGAGTGCTCCAAGGTGGTGTGGGTGGTCAGGATGGCATTGTAGGGCTCCACCACCGCAGTGGAAACCTGGGGCGCTGGGTAGACAGCAAACTCCAGCTTGGATTTCTTGCCGTAGTCCAGTGAGAGACGCTCCATTAGGAGGGAGGTGAAGCCGGAGCCGGTGCCCCCTCCAAAGCTGTGAAAAATGAGGAAACCCTGCAGGCCTGTGCACTGATCTGTCTGAGAAGATAAAGGCAGTAGGGGGTAAAAAGTATGGCCAATCGGTCAGGAGTATCAGTAGGTAAAATAAAAGACTTGAACTTTTTCACATTTTATCTTGTTGCAAACCTCAACGTGACCTATACGCTTCCTTGAACAGGTTTGGATAGGTTTATGGGCTATAAAATACTTGTTCATTACATTGTTTGCTCTAAATTATTGTTAGGCTGCATTCACTCTGCAGTCTGAAGTGACCCAATTCCGATTTTTTGTCTTATCGGATTTTTTTGCCGTGGCCGTTCACTCTTCCTGTATGTGATCTCCAGTGTGAACGGGCAAACGACCTGAAAGTGTCGTTTGCCCGTTCACACTGGAGGGTGCAGAGGGTGCAATAACATCTGCGTTCTCAGTGTTTTGCCAATCGCCATAAAAAGAAGAAGTTTTTGCGGAAGTAAACATGGATGCTAAGGGCGGAGGATAGCTTACACATTTGAAGTTGTTGACCCACCGGAGCAGCATGTTAACAACTTAATCATCATTACAGTCTGTCATGGTTGTTTTTCTTCCCGCAGAGTATCAATGACGTTCAGGACAGATGAATGTGACCTGGACGTTAGGTCACATTTGAATTGGATACGTATGGGATACCCAAGTGGCCTGGGTCGCATTCGAAAAGAATCCGACCTGTGTTGTTCAGACTGTCATGAAAAGATCAGATACAGGTCGCATTACGTCAAACGTTTTTACTTTTAAGCAGTTATGAGGCAAAGTGGGGGGGAACCTTATACTGCCGCTGTGCCCAACAGGTTGTTGCTAGGTAACCAAAGAATGAATGAGTTGCTAGGCAACCTGAGAGTGAGTGAGTTAGGTGATGCCACCACGCTTCCTTAGCATCTGGAAGATGTTTCTGGAGGAATGCTGTGCAGTTATAGAAAAATATTCTATATATTGAATGTTCTATCAAATGTATTATCTATTGATACTGATCACGTGTCTATTACAAAGTATTGATGTATTGTCCAGCCCTACTCCCACATTTAATTACTGACCATTTTCCGGACGCGCTCCATGACTCCATCGATGATCTCCTTCCCGACGGTGTAATGTCCTCGAGCGTAGTTGTTGGCCGCGTCCTCCTTTCCAGAGATCAGCTGCTCAGGATGGAAGAGCTCTCTGTACTTCCCAACCCTCACTTCGTCTGGAGAGAAAAATGTAATCCAGAAAAAGCAGAATCTAACTGGATGTCTGTTTTAGTTTTCATTTCAGCTAATGTCTAAGCAAATGTCTGCAAAAAAAAAACCTCTGAAATGTTCTACAAAAAAATATCCTGTCACAAAATCCAGTCCTCAAGGTTTTGTGTCTTGCAAATTGTTTATTCAGATTTTATAGCAGAAACTTTTAAGCTCTCAAAATTTGTCTTTTTTCTTGACATATATAGGATTGATGTTTTCACTTCAAAAACAATGTCTTAGTGAGTATTTTTGGTCTGATTTCTAATGCAAATATCTTAGTACACTTTAAGTAAGACGTAAATAAGTTATCTGTAACTTTTCAGCAAGATATGGGAGATTGTTTTAAGTAAATAATTCCATAATATTGGTGAAAAAGTACTAGTTTCATTGGGAGATTATTTCAATTATAAAATGTTATGAGTGAAATAAACTGCCTAAAAAACTAGTACTTTTTCCATCAGTATTAAGGAATAATTTATTCCAACATCTTGCTGAAAAATTATTTATTAGCTAGTTTTATCTTATTCCAAGTGTACTAAGATATTTGCATTAGAAATCACTTATTTTATGTTTTTGCATTGTTATATTATATTTTTAATCAGTTATATTCACCTAAGGATGTGTAATTTTAACTGTATCCTGTTTTGCTTGTAAAGTAACAGACTGTGGCATTTTTGTGGGTCCCCAACAGCATCTCGCTTTGGGCCCCAACAAAGTTAGAAACTTCAGGTGAGAAGACAGAAAAGAGGAAGGGAAAGCCCATGATGTATTGTGACAGAAACTTGCAAATCAGACCTTTGACAGAAAGTGAAAATTAAAATAGGTTTAATGCTTTTAGGACTGTAAGCGTCTGCTCACCGATCACTGTGGGCTCCAGGTCGACGAAGAGCGCTCTGGGAACGTGACGACCAAAACTCCCAGTGTTGAAGAAAGTGTTGAACGGATCTTCACGGCAATTCGGAGCTACGGGACCGTTCAGGAAAACGCCATCAGGACCGACACCATGCTCCAGGCAGAACAGCTCCCAGCATGCATTTCCAGTCTGAACGCCTGCCTGGCCCACATGGATGGAGATGCACTCTCTCTGTGGAGGAAAATGTAAAGAAGATGAATGTTTCCAGCAGAAAAAGAAACAGAAAAGAGACAAATCAGTCACTTCCAACACAAACATTTAAGAATAAGGATATTAAAGGGCAACTAATAACTGCTTCATAAGCACCAAAAGATGAGTAATATATAACAATAAATAAAACCATGTGAAGTCCTGAGGAAGCAAATATACTAAATATTAAATCAAGGTAAAGAAAGGTACAATAACTAAAATGTTACAATTATCAAAAGTATTTAATGTAGATTATTTTATTTAAAGTAAATACTTGTATAGTTTAATATAGATATAATTATTAAAAATTTTATTTTTATATATAAAATAAATCTAAAAAAGTTTTAAATGATAATTTTCTTATTTATTTGCATTGTGTGGTTGGATTTAATTAAAATAAGCAAGAAAGAAAATTTGAGTGCTTATTTTACTGAATATTTCTAAACAAAAATGTCAAATGTACCAAAAATTGTACAAATGTAAGAGTATCACTACTTTAAAAAGACATTACTCAAGAGTAAAAAAGTATTTCATAAAAAGGTGACTAGAGTACCAACTGTTTCATCATACATCATAACACCTAATTTTATACTGCATTTAAAAATGTTAGACAAAAAAAAGGTCTAAAATCATGTGCAAATTCTGATATTTTAAAGACAGAAATGAAAAAAATATTATAAATAAACTGACAACATTGTAAATTTAGGCAGAAGGAAACACTTCAACTTACTAAACTAGAGTAAGTACTGTGTGTGTATATATGTTAGAACAGGGTTAGGTACTTTTTGTGACAATATGTAGTACTTACTGGATCTTCTTTACCTTCAAATGGCACATAAACAAAGCTTGTGTATAACTAAGAGGTCCCACTCTAGCATAAACTGTAGGTGTGTTTTCTTGTCTGGTGAATTTTGGTTAAAATATGTTTTTTGATGATGAAATTACTCACAGAGAATATTCAGAAACTTCAACTTTTACTTGAACTTTATTCAAGTAAAAGTAAAAAGTATTGCGTTCTAAAACTCCTCCTAATTAAAATTGTTTAAAAAAAAGTTACTCAAGTAAATGCAGCTTAAAACCTCTTACACCCACATCACTTATAGCCTCACAGCTATTGGCGTGGCAGCTGGACCCACCGGTGGGTCTGTCGGGTTTAATAAGTACAAATAGTTAACTTACCACCTCTGGAACCATATAAATAAACTGAATTAATTTTAGATGGGCCTTTTCACTAATTTATGTACAAACGTTTTTAAGTTATAAAAACAAATGGCATTCAGTAATTTGGATTACAGTGAAAAAAAACAAAAAAGTCGAGCACAGACCAGCTTTATTACAGCAGTCTGATGTTTTTCTAAGCGCTTCCAGCAGTTGTGTTTCGACATGCTGAGAATTTGATGTTGTCTCTGCTGGAGGGAGAACATCCCATTAGATGATTTTTCACTGTTGAATGACATTTGTAAGATAAACAATCAGACTGAAAGGGATTAAAACATAAAACAGTTTCTCCTCATACTTGCACATTCACAAGTAAAGTGTAGTTTTGGTGTCATTATATTTTCAGATTGGATAAAATATGACATATTGCAACCAGGTAATTCAGTGAAAATAAACAGAAGAATGATGCATAAAAAAAAAAAAAATTTCTTACCATGTTGATTGATCCAGGTGATGAAAGAAAACTATTTTGCAGACAGTAAAACTCCCCTGTAACGTCCCGGGACGCGTCTCATCCTACTCGGTGCGGCGTTGTGTGTCGCTTTTTATTTTAGGCTTGAGGAGGAGGGAGCAGACGGATGGAGGGAGGGAACGACATCATTCCACTTCTTACGCACAAAGCGCAGTTTTGGTCACGTTTAAGGCTTGCTGTCACTTGCAGACGTCAGGAAAAATACGCAGAACTTCGCTTTTGTTCGTGGAAGTGTCTGAAATCTTCATTCATTACCAAACTTTGTGTCAGAAAAGCTTGATGGACAAGAATCAGAAAAAAACAAATATCTGAATTTAATGTAATAGTTTGGAGTTTCCGTTAATCTAAGCAGTTACAAAGAAATATGGAGTATTAACTTTTTTGGTACTTATATTAAAATAACAGCGTTATGGGAAAAGAAAAAGAGTCAAACCTCTCAAGTTGTTGAATACTTAAGCAGAAAACAGTTTTTACAGTTTACTGAAGACTTATCAGAGCTCTAAACATTAAATGTGGAGTACCACAAGGCTTAGTGTTGGGGCCTAAACTTTTTAATTAGGTTCCAACATTAATTGGGACCTAATTAGTGTTGGGACATTTAATGTTTTAAACTCCACATTTAAACCTAAACCTTTTAATTTATATGTTGATGAGATTGACGAACTATCAACTACATATTTTTATTTACTGCAACTTATTCATTTTGCCTCTTTTGGGGCAAAACCTTAGAGAACTTCAACGCTGAGAAAACTCACCAAGTTCTTTGAAAAGAAATTAATTGAGTCTGTATTGTTGAGCTTGACTAGACAAAAGGTGAAGAAATAACCAAATATTAGACCTATTTGTAAGGTTAATGTATGAGGTAAGAAACTAGAACAACTTAAGTAATAATTCCTCAAAGACTGGCGTATCTAAGAATTATCAATAAAGATGACAATGTTTCTTGATTCAATATGGTTGCAGAAACTGATTAAACCTTAAGAAGGGGCAGTTATGTTTGAATTGGAATAAAACAAAATGTATGAATTTTGGTATTCATACATACATTAATTTACCTTTTTTACCCCCCAAAAAAGGTAAATTAGATGGTAGCAGATGAAGTTTCAGAGAAATCTGTCAGTGGACAAACTGACAGATAGTTCACAGCACTATTCTGGGTCTTGTAGGTTAAAAATACAAATTTCATGTGGATTCTATACAATTAAAATGCTTGAGAACATTTTCTGACAGTGTCTTCTCAGAAACCCAACAAAAACACTTAATATTATCATTTAAAACAAGAAATATGAAGGGAATTTGTGCTAGGACTGTATGACGGTTAAAACACTGATTAACTGACTTTGTGAAATGCTGTCATGAAGCTGTTTTGAAATGTTACCCTTTCTGACTCATTGTGTGAATCAACAATGCAACATTTTGTCTCCCAAATATATAATTTGTGAGAACTTTTATTTTGCTTTCCAGACAACAGTGACATTCAGGCTTTGTATCCTACACGTCTGTCTAAATCTTTAAAAAATTACATGCATCTGATATGTAAGACCTTGATCTCTCAATGTTGTCGAATTGGAGAAAAAATATACGAATCAAGTAGCACAGTACAGTCGATTTCTAAACCAATATTCATCTCAAAATATAACTTGATTGAAAGAAATAAACGTTCTGTGTTAAAGCGATTTCCATCTAAAAGTCCCATTTTCATTATTGCGCACTGATGAGCATGCATATGCTGACTCAGTTCACTCCATAATAAGACGATGTAATATCAGTCAGATGGGAGGCAACGTGTTTGATGCAGGTGAAAGTTATAAGGCAAATAGCAGCAGGAGTCTTAATCTGCTCCACAGTTTTTCTTTTGATGGGTAAAAATATATTGCACTTCTGAAAAAATAATCTCACGTGTGACAACAGACACCACTGTAGACTCATGCAAGTGGAGATGGGCTCCTTGAAAGTGACGCAAAGTCTCAATCTCTGTAGCGCAGTCCCAACCCTCTGCTTGCATATTCTGGCAACTTAGCATCCCTTCCTTCGTGGTTCTGTTAGTAGTGACATTTTAGAAAACGTCTAGCTGCCTGTCCTCTTGTGTTCGTCCTTCTTCTGGACCCGGGGTTATTTTTCTCGCAGAACGCAGACTCCCGCGTCGCACCGCTGGGTTGCCATGGAGGTGACGACCTCCCAGGAGTCGATAACCGGGTCGTAACATTCGATGCTGCTGAGGAGGGAGTTCCCATCGTACCTAGGGGAGAAACAGAGGGACTGAGTCTCCAATATGCACTCATACTTTGTCTCTGACCTGTTTTGAATTCTTTTTTTTTACCCTACTTCATGTTGTGATTTCTTCATTTTAAATGTCAGGCAGTAACAGCTCTGCATGTAGTAAATGAACACCCTGAAAAATATGACTAACTACAATTTATTTAGAATTTAACAGTGAGGCAATCATTTTCTTTATTAGTCTGGATATCGTTTTTTAACTTAATAAATTAAATTGCCATTTGAAAACTGATTTTGTAGTTATAGCTTTGTTACGTAATTTTATATTTCTGTTTAAATGTGTCTATTATGCTTCCTTGAACAGGTTGGGATCGATATATGGGCTAAACAAAACATGATCATGAGATTTCATTGTCTCAGAATGGGGTGTTTTCAAGCCGCCGGTTGCTAGGTGACGGCTGGGCTCAGCTTGGGTTGCTAGGTAACGGCACAGCGCCTGTCCATTGTGACTTAAGAATCAGGAGTTTTTTTGAAACGGCTCACTTTCTAAGTACCAAAAAACATTAAATTGTTGACAAACAAAAATGGCTGGGTGTTTTTAGAAACAGTAGAGATCCAAATAGAAGTACAAAACTGTGTAAAATGTAGGATGTAAGGTGTTTTTTGTTATTTTTAACAGTTGAAATAAAAATAAAATGCACGTACAATTTTCTTCTCACTGAAGTTAAAATTTCAAACTTCTCGTTTTAAGCCAGTTACAATGACCAAAATTATTTCTATTTCCTAATGATAAAATAATAAAAGAATACAGATTTATTCATCGTCTTCAAAATCAGAAGTTTACATACAGTTCCTCAGTATTTGTCAGCATTATAGACACTATCATTTTTGAGAATAAAGTAGAAGGACAGACCTAATACATGAAAAAGTACATAATAAATTACAGTTTAGGCTTTCTCTGTTCAATAAAGCAACATGCTCTGAAAATCTCAGCTGTAGTATGAACCTCTAATAAAACACAGAAAGACTAAAGAGTGAAGAAAACCCATTTATTCTTAAACCATTGTGAAGTTCCGCTTGGAAGAGGTGTGTTTCTTTAAGTACTGTTGACAAAAGGGATGTAAAGACTTTGTTTGAGCTTCAGGTGTTGTGAAAGCTTATATGGTGCAAAAAATACAACATATACCACCCAGCGTGACTCAGATCTGTGATTCGACTAAAGCCAAACTAATGTCAGTATAATGTGGACATATTAGTTGATGCTTCCAGTGTGGGCGCCTCACAGTTGAGAGCAAAATTAATGTTTGGAGTCTTTTACATCCAAGCAGGAACAAGTTCAGTCTGAGCGTAGGTTATCTGACGAAATAAACCACTACTACAAGTAATTTATATAATCTCCCCTCGCACTAATAATATTAAAAACACATTAGCTTTACTAAAACAAAAAACATTACTAATGGGAACCGCTAACTAAGAAGTTAGCTGTGATAACCCTAAAGTGCTAATAATAAACATGATCTGCTAAAGCGCTACATCGGCACATTATTTAGTGGAAACTAATGCTAAAGCGCTAGCTTCAATTCAAACTGTCTTCCCTTGAAGGTAACTAACCTCACGCTCCAGCCTATTTTTTTTACATACATGTTCTACAATGCCTAATATAGTGCACATATATATTTTGTTTCTGTACAATTCTAGTTTGAAATACAGTTATTGGGGAAAAAAAAGAGTCAAAATAATAGGAAACGGAACTGCTACGCTAGCAGTCTTCACCCGCTTCAAAATAAGAGCATAAAAATAAACAGCTAACTACTTAAAGAATTCAGATATTGAACTTTATTCAACTGATAGTAAATTTGCGTTTTAGAATTTAAGCATAGAAATTAACTTATTGGAAGCTAAATGCCCTTGACGTTTTAAAAATTAGCAATAGCCCCAACTAGAAAATTAGCTAGCAGATATGCTAGCTAATAAGGTGAAATTAAAAAGGACAACTAATCCGTCACACATTGAGATGTATACAGAGTGAAGGACGTTTAATCTCACCCGGCGATGGCGTAGAGCCGTCCTCTGAGGACAGTAGCTCCTACGTAACACCGTGGCGTCGTCATGCTAGCCACAGTGGTCCAGTAGTCTGTCCTGATGTTGTAAACCTCCACCGAGTCGAGGTGTGAAACGCCATCAAACCCTCCCACGACATAAATGTGGTCGTTAAGTAGCGCCACACCAGCCCCTGAAGACAATTAGGATGCGTCAGATGAGGAGTAAAATTCATGTTTTAATCTGTTTTCTTAACTCACCTGACCGCTTCGTGGCCATGGGTGTCACACTGGTCCAATGACCCGTGTGTGGGTCGTATCTTTCCACTGAGTTTAGGATATTTAGGCCATCATAACCACCTGGAAGGAGAAAACCTGTTTAGATTAATGTGATCTATAACTGGTTGTATTTATAGCAACTTTATATGTTTCTAAAGCTGTATTGTCTTTACTTTTTTTCCCATTTTCTCATATATTAAAATGGATTTGGGTTTTTTCACCCCAGTTCTACAGTTTTGCAGCTGTTAACATTGGACTGCTGCAGAGTCAATCAAACAGCAAGATTGTTTGTCGCTGCATGTTTGTGCAGGAGGAGTTGATGGCTTGATGCAATCTGCTGAGTTTCCTTAGATAGAAAACATTTTAACCAATTTGAATAATAAACTCAACATGACTGCCATTTTTATATAACTGCGATCAGTTGATAATTGACTTGGAATTTGTCGTATGATTGGGTTAAATTTACTTTTCTGCTTTGCACAGTGCCTTGAGACGACATTTGTTGTAAATTGGCACAATGTACACAATAGAAGAAAAGTCCAAAGTGTCTAAAGACATATTCAGCACTGAGCAGGACTGTCACTGAACTAGCTGTCAAGTAGTACACATCACATTATTTGATATCTAAACATTTTTTAAAGTGCTGTCCATGTCAACTGTAATTCTTTTATGTTTTACTTCAAAGGTGATCTATTACGCTTCCTCTAACAGCTTATGATATGTCTATGAGCTACACAAAACATAATCATTACATTTTATGCACAAATTCACTGTTAGATGAGATTTTACTCTGCTCAGTTCTGCCTATGTTGTGCTTTGAGCTGTTTTAGGGCCTCTTGCCACTTTAAATCCAAATAACATGCTGCTGACCATGGCACCCACTCACATGTGAAAATGACTGCAAACAGATAGCCAATTATACAACCGTACATCTTTGAAAAGCATTAGTAGAGCCTCCTGCACAGCAAATAAGAATGCAGCATGTGGTTTCTAAATGGTAAGTCAACAACAAAACACTTGTCTTTTCCAGCAGCCATTGTATAGGCGCATACAGTGGTAAAACCAGCTAACCAAACATGCTGGAGCTCCGCTTGGGTTGCTAGGTAACAGGGTGGACTAAGTGCATGGGTTGTTTTTAGAAGCAGTAAAGATGCTTCTAAAAATGTGAATTTTGCAAAAATAGGTTCAATTTAAAAACTAAATAAAAAGAGAAAACACATTTTTCTCCATT
Source organism: Brachyrhaphis roseni (assembly GCA_903066815.1). Lineage (NCBI taxonomy): Eukaryota > Metazoa > Chordata > Actinopteri > Cyprinodontiformes > Poeciliidae > Brachyrhaphis > Brachyrhaphis roseni. Next base: position 116,374 of record CAEFZY010016168.1, read on the forward strand.
TAAATATAGTTTAGGTTCTGAGAAATTACCTGTGTTTCAAAGGCAAACAATATGAACAACTTTGGTGTAAGAAGACAATTTATGAAATGTCATTTTAAGTATTTATTTATAGTTACTGTCCTTTTGGATGAGCTTTAATTGTTACTGCTTCCAAGACAAATTCCTCCTATGGGAGACTAATAAAATTATCTTATCAAGGTGCTTTAAATTAGAGTCACATTCACCCATTCGCACACCGATAAGCAATTTGGGGCTAAGTGCCACATCGACATGTGGCAGGAGGAAGCTGGAATCGAACCTACAACCTTCCGATCACAAGACGACTACTCTTGTGACGACTACTCTTGTGACCCACAGAGCTACAGTCGCCCCAAGTCCAAGTATGAACACCATACCTAGACAGTAGATCAGCCCACTGGCCACCACCAGGCCAGCGCCTTCTCTAGCAGTCTGCATATCTCCCAGCATGCTCCACTGGTCGATATTAGGGTCATATCGCTCCATGCTGGTGTGCCGTCGGCTCCCATCGAAGCCACCGGCAACATAAATCATATCTGTAGAAAGCCAAATAATATAACTGCTGAGTAAATAAATTATATATTTTTTATTCCTGAAGCAGATTCTTTAAAGAATTATCTTGATGGTAAACCACCTGAAAATATTTACCTCCCAGGGTCGTGGCCCCAGCGAGGCCGCGGCGTACATTCATGGTGGCGACGGTGTACCAAACGCCGTCTTCGTCCGCGGTGTAGTCCAGGCACTCCACCGAGCTGAGCCTCGACCGACCGTCGTAGCCTCCGATCACGTAAACTCGATCGTGTAGCGACACAGTGGCAACGTAGCGCCTTTTACGGGCGATATTCTGGTTTGGATACACAAGTCAGCATTAGGGATACAGGTTATTGATTAATGAGATGATCTAAAGTTGACTGGGTTAATCAATCAACTTACAATTAATTGATAAGTGGACATTTTCTTAAAAATTTGAGTTTTCTCTTGTATCAAGAAGGCTGACCAAGTTTGCATAACATGAAGGGCTAAATTTTTTATAGTATGCTGAATTAAAAAAAACATAAAATTTAAGACAATGTTGAGTCAGCTGTATAGAATAGAATAGAATTCAACTTTATTGTCATTGCACTGTCACAAGTACAAGCAACGAAATGTAGTTTGCATCTATCCAGAAGTGCTATACATGATATAGATATTTATTTACAGGTGTACAAAAAGGCAAGGAGGTGTGCAAAATACTAACTGAATAAATGGAAAATTATGTTTTTTCCACATTATTAAATTTAAACGTAGTAACTTGTTGAAGCCGTTGACGCAGCTCCGTTTTGCTCCTGCGCTGAATAAGCGCTATTACTGTTAAACTTGAGGAGTTTTTTTTAAGTGTTTATATTTCAAAACAGAACCGCATCAAGTGCATTTTTCGTCTCACACTGGACTCTGTTTGGGCCATGTCTCTTTACCGTTATGTTTTGGTTCCGCCATCTTGTATTCTGTATCAAAATCACCAGCTGCGCCCTCTGCTGGATGGCGGCCAAACTACAATCCTAAAAGAAGATCTAAACTATCACTTAATCGATCGGAACTAATTTTAATCTAACAATTACATTCAATTCAAAAGTACTTTAATGACCCCAAAAGTAAATTAACAGTTGCTATAATGAATTAATTCAGATTCTTCACAGAGTTAGATGGTGAAGGCCGTTCTCAGGAAAGAGCTCTTGTAGCAGTCTGTATTACAGCCAATCTGAAGAAGCCTCTGACTGAAGATATTCCAGACAGTCTCATGAAGAGGATGGCCATGGCTGTCAATAACTTTCTTGATCTTATGAAGAATCCTACTTTGCATCTTCATCTTCTGAGGTTCCACAGTGGTCCCCAGAACAGAACCAGAACAGAACCAGCCCTCTTTATCAGGCTGATGAGCTGTTTTAGGTCCTTGGCTCTGATGCTGCTGCCCCTACAGATGACGCTCTCAACAACAGACTTAGAGAAAATCTTCAGCATCTTGGTGCAAACCTTGAAGGATCTTAGTTTCCTCAAGAAGTCCATCCTGCTCTGTCCCTTGTTATAGACGGCTTCAATAAACCGCTAACAAACCATTAATTATAAGTCAATTAATTGTTTACATCCCCCTGAGAATTAAAACCTCAAGCTGCTTCTTCAAAATTTTAACACTCACAGGCAGAAAGCTCCATTCCTGGGTTTTGGGATCATATTTCTCGACTACATCTATTGGTGACTGCTGGCTCCCGAAGCCACCTATAACCAGCAGGACTTCTTTGGCACCTAAGAATGAACAGTGTGATTAAAATGCTTGAAAATCAGAGACGTGCACTTAAACAAATTGCAGTTGAAAGCAGGGTTCCTACCTAATCTGGCTTGTGTGCGAGGACCCTGCATCTCACTCCTCAGCTCCGGTCTTAAGTGGAATTTTTTGGCCTCATCAACGAGGTCTCGACAAGGCAGGCTACATCGAATGAGAGGCTAAAACATGTGAAAACCTGTTTAATTATGGTGTGATAAATGCTTCAGCAGGAGAGCTTTCATCTGACGCTGGGCGCCTGATTACATAACAATCTGTTTGCGGGTCGCCTGGCTCACCTCAGCGTCAATGACATCTGTAATGTAGCGGGGTGTAAGGAGCGGCATGCGGACAAACTCCAGCATGTCTGGGAGGTAGGGCTCTCGCTCTTTCCTGTTGTGTTTCACCCAGTTCAACACGGCCTCAAACACAGGCTCCTCTGAATCCACCTGGACACAAACAACAGCAGAGCATGTTAAAGGAAGAGACGAGGACAGTGTTTAGAGAAGCTGTTCAACCGCAAGGAGCTGAATGTTGAGCAATTTTGCATAAAAACGAAATGCAGTCATTTACACATAATTTAACAATGTAAAAAGACAAAGTTTGTTAAAGGTGACCTATTATGCTTCCTTAAACAGGTTAGGATGGTTCTATGAACTATTACATTTTTCCACAAAATCATTCCTAGATAATTAGATTTTAGTCTGCTGTTTTATGCCCTCTTGCCACTTTAAATGTAAATAAGCTGCTGCTGGCCACGCCCCCCCAACTCAACTTTTACACTCGCATGTGAAAACGGCTGCAAACAGATGCGCAATTATACAACCGTACATCTTTGAAAAGCGTTAGAAGAGCCTCCTGCACAACCAACTGGAATGCAGCGAGTGGTTTCTGGATGGTAAAAAACTCTTGTCTTTTCCAGCAGCCATTGTACTGCATATATAGCGGTAAAACCAGCTGACTAAACGTGCTGCAACTCTGCGTGAGTTGCTAGGTAAAGGCGCACTGCTCCGTGTGACTTAACAGTAGTGAGGTTTTTGAAACGGCTCATTTTCCAAACACCAAAAAGATTTAACTTATTGCCTGAAGAACAGCTGGGTGTTTTTTTTTTTTTAAGTGTTTGGACTGTTTTTAGAAGCAGTTGAGACCCAAATGGAAATATAAAAATGTGCAAAATTTATAATTTGTGTCAACATAAGGTTGAAACAGGGAGAGACAATCAGCTTGTGTCTTTACCTTTAGAATTTTTTTTATAATTTGACGCATTGCAAAATATTTGTTAAAACTATTTGTTCATTTCACATTCACACGTCACTCGTGGTAACTGTTAAGTTAAGGTCTGATATTTTCTCTTTCTCTAAAATCTTTATATGAAGCAATTTTCTCTCTCACACAGATTGCCTGTAGATCTTCTGGACTCCTGTGATTTCAATCATTTTCTTGCACCAAGCGAAGCACGATCTGCTCATGTAACAGTGCAATCAGCCAAAGGTGAAACAAGCCCTAAAATCCTCAAAGATGACAGAGTCCGCTTTGACTGAGTGCAAATTATCCGTGACTGCGTTTTCACATGTGTAGTCTAGTTTTCTCTTAAAACCAACAAAAGTCCCAGGAAAGATAATTCGACACAATTGATGATCTATAAATCATCCTGTGGTAATAACTGTGTTTTCACAAAACAGGGCATGTGGTTGGGAAACAGGAATTTCCTGAGCACAAAGGCAAACTTTAACCAGGTTCAGTTCTCTGCAATTTCATTGTCAGGCCAATCCACAAATCCAAAGATGGCGGGTGGATGGTAGGAGGGGAGGTGGGAAGTGGTGAGATTAAAGCGAGTTGATACTTGCTGTTCACTTTTTCTGCACAGGTTCTTGACAGATAGTAAGAAAGCTGCAAAAATCAGGCTAAATTTGCACTACGTCAACAATATTAGTGCAGGTTTTTAACACTTTAATGCCCAGCAGAACTGAAACCTTGCTATTAAACCTGTCCTACCTGGATTTCATCACACTTTATGAGCTTCTCAACTTCTGTCTGGCTCAGGAGCATGAACTCCTCGTGCTGAACCACCTCGGAGAAATGCTTCTGGGAAAAGAGCTCGGCGGCCTGCATCAGGTCGAGGCAGTTGTGAGTCTCGGCAAAGTCCCGAATCCCCAGGCAGTTTGACGGATCGAGCTGAGACTCTAGGAAGTCGCAGCACGCCCTTTTCACTCCTGAGCAAAACAAAAATATGTTTGCAAATAAACAAGAGTCATTACAGAGCTCTGCTAAGGCTGAAATGATTAATTGTGCTAATCGTGATTAATCGATTAGTGAAATAATTGTCAACAAATTTAGTAATTGATTAATTGCTAAATGGAGTATAAAGATTTTTTTTTAAAAGCCATTTGGTGAAAGGCAAAACAGTAAACAAGCCAAAAGTGTATAAAAATAAATACATTTTGCAATTAAGATAAAAACACCTTTATCTATAAAAATGTTTTAGCCAAAACTCCTCAAGTCGTATTATTTTAACTTTACTAAAATATTATTGCTTTGTTTTCAAATAAAAAAAGGAATTGGATTGTTTATTTCAGTGTTTTAATGTATTTCTAATACTTTATAAACAAAGTCTTAAGTGGTTAAGTTAAAAATCTGTAGAATAATCGGATAGAGTAATCTACTGATTAATGCTGCAATATATCAACTAATCTATCGATAAATTAATCGATAAAACATCAGATTAATTGTATCGACAGATAAACCTATCGATTAATAATCAAATGACTTAAATCTCGAGTGTGGAAATGCAGAGATCATTTTCTTTTTAAAAAATGATGCCAAGTTTAATCACTGTCACAGAGAAATCTAATTATAGTTTCACTGCCACAGAAGTCCTACCACTTAATCACAGCTGAAGAAACTCTAAACCTTTTCAATCGCCGTGGGAAATAGGAACTGAGGATAGCCTGTGCTGACACTAAAAAGACAATTTGGATCAAATAAACTTTTAAATTAAAGTGGAACAGTCATCCATGAACAAAAAGGTACCTTTAAGCTGAAGCAGACATGCTGCAGGGAGCAGCTCTTGCACATTTTCCACTGTGACGAGCACCGTCTCTGTGTACACAAAGTCCAACAGGATCTCCATGGTTGATGCCGTGAGTCCCTGGATGTCGACAAAAGATTTCCCCTTTTCTGCAAGCTGCAGGTTTACAGTGAGATATAACATTAGGAGGTTAGTTTAACTTATTACCTAAAAGCTCAGTAATATAAATCCAACCCCATTAAGATTTGGCTAAATGCAACTTGGATGTTGACTAAATGCCTTTTAAACAAGCTTCTGCCACATTTGACCACACTTTTCACCCAGAATTGGTAGAATTTACATTTGTCTATTGAGCATAATCTTCAAATGTTCAGTTTCGTCGAGTTCATGATTTTCCAAAAGCTTTATGCTAGCTTGCGTAGAAACCTATTCTACACAAACTCATATTTCTTATCATGATTTAAGTGTGTTAGGATTAAAATGATTACTCAAAAGTGAATAAAATGTGTAGTTTGATAATTTACAGTTTAAAAACTCTCATGCATAAGGATTTTAAATATTAGAGACTATACTAAGGCCCTCTAGCAAATTTGCATATTTATTTATTAGATAGTTAACGAGGTTTTGGAGTGTCGTTAGATAGGAGTTGGAGTGGAAACAGTTTAATGACCTCAATCTTATTCTTTTAGTCTTTATTGTTTTTGTGGATAATTTATCGCTTTTATTTTTTAAGTAAACAGTCAAACCTTAAGAAGATCCCAGCTGTTTTTTCTTTTTGTGATCAAGTAGATTGCAAGAGGAGAGCATCAAACTTGTGGCTTCACTGATTAGGAACCAACAGCTTGGTTTATATTTTCTACTGAGACTTTTAATGTTTGTTTGGGATCCTTATCCTTTTTGAATATCCTTTTAATTTTGTCTGAGAAAATTAAGAGAGAAGCATAAGAAACAGGCCAGGAACCACCAAACCTGACGCCTGCCTGAAGTAGGACCTGCTGCAGCAACACTGACATTGTCATCAATGAAGGAAGTATTGATCTTCTGAACAAGAAAACGGATCCAGTTACAAATGTGAGACATCTGAGTTTGACTGAAATGCAAAGCCAAAAACATAAAGAAGAAAAAATACCTCCTGAGAGATTTTAGAGTCAAACTATACAACAATGTATACATTTCACTTCACTGATAAAAGTATGCTTGTAGGCGTCAAGAAGAAGTATTGAAAAATACGAACTCAGTTCCAACTTTAAAACATGGGGATGGCAGCATCATGCTATGGGGCTGTGTCACTGACAGTTGTACTGGTGTATTGCAGAAAGTAAGTGGAATAATGACAGAAGTCTATCTACAAAACCTTTATTGGAAATAAACCTTCTAAGCCCACCTTGGCTAAAAAAAGTAAAAGTTTTTCATTTGTTTATGAAAGAAAATCAAACTTCATTTACATAAATTTTTTTTTAAAAAATTCAAGTCGGAAGTTATTTATAATGTTCTCAATAATCATTAAAAAAATCTTTATTAGCGTTATAGCAACCAAAGCCTTAGACTGCAAACACTTAACAATCCGGTTATGCAATTTAGTGACACAAATCAGATTTTTTTCGGGGGTAAAAAAAAAATTGGACTTGGGTCGCCTTTTTGTGAACGAATCCTTACTGCTGACCTGTATGTTTTTCTTTCTTTGTTTTGGTTAAAATCAAATATGCAATACAAAAACAATCAAATACTGACATCTTTACAAAGCATATTGTGAATAACGATGCTCTCTCACGCTCCAGTTTGTTTAAATTTATCAGAACTTTTATCTCCAGTTTTGCCTAGTTGGTGCGCGTCCGTCAGAGACGTGAGTCCCGTCATGTTTCTTTGTAACACAGAAAAACATTTGTACCTCGCTGGTGAACATGGCACAGAAATAGTCACTGCAGGCGGCCAAGACGATCCGGTGAGCCGGGAAATCGGTGCTGTCCACCCTCAGAGTGATGTCACAGAGCGTGTTGCTCTTGCGTAGAGAGTTCATTGCATTGAGGATGGATTTGGCGTGGGAATTCGTCATGATGTCTTTGGGAGCCATGTTGCCACCGGAATCCGTCAAGGATCTCACACTACCACAGGAATCTGAAAGAAAACCAAAGGAAAAGTTTCAGAAAAAACGAATTAAAACCGAACCCAACGCTTCGAAACTAGTTTAACATACCTGGGTTTTCCTTTAGAGACTTTTAACCTGTGATATACATACATATTCATCTTTTAGTGAATGCAATAAATATGATTTTTGTCTGTTAGACCTGCATGATATTAAAAAATCGTTCAATATCAGTTACCAAACATGCCTATTTTATTCTTCCCTTTCTTTATCATCTGTGCTTTTAGCATTTGAGTTTGGTATAAGCACTCTGTCCACTTGGATAAATATTACATTAACATGAAAAATGCTAAAATTGGATTAATATAAAAATTTCCTAGTTTTTTCTAGAAAATTTTCAACTTTTCAAACTCAGAAATTTTCTTTTTTTCTAGAACATTTCTGAAGTTAATCTTTTTATAGCATTTCTTTTACTTTTAGAGCTCAACAATTATCTTTCTTTTTTAAAATTGTTTAGAAAATTTCTGAGTTTTTTAAGAGGAAAATGTATTCTTCATCTTCGTCTACAACGCCTGATTCCAAGTTCAGAAAACATGGAGTCATTGAGTTACGGCCGGTTCTCTGAAAAGACCAAAATTGAATATTTCAATTAGTTGGACTAATATTTTAGGACTTTTTTTTTTTTTGCATAACCCAAACTGCAAAAATTTAAGTAAAAACTTTAATTTACATAACCAAAACTACTTCTTGGTATTAAACTAATAATATTTAAGTTATAAAATCTAGACACACATTGACACACATGCAATAAAGTGAATTAATCAGCTTACATTGCACAATAGGTGTATTGTAAATAAAACAAAAGCAGTAAGAGAATAACACAGATTTGCTGTATCAGGAATGGAGTCAAGGCCGGTTCTTCCAAAACAAAGAGCAAGAAAAAAAATCAGCTTGAGATCAGTCTTCAGCCCTCCATCCCTGCTTTGAATACATTAGCCAACAATTATTGCACTCAAAACAGTTATGTTTGACATATTAATGTTGCACATACTTATACTGCAATGATGACAATGCATTCGCAATACATTGTGCAGCCCTATATCTGATATTACATTTGCAGAGGAAAATCCAACCAATTTGAAAACATAGAAATGATGCTTTGTTAGTTGTGACAATCTACTTATTATATACAAAATAAGACTGCTTAGCATCCAAAATACCTTAAAAAATTTACAAAATCGAATTTATCTATAGAAATATAGAGGATTGACTTCCTACTCATAATCCATCTAGTGAAAAACTATAAAGATTTTTTTCACTCCTTTTTGCATGCAAAAGGAGTGATGGTTTGTTGAGATACAACTTACCGTTTAAAGATCTGAACACTTTTTCCACCACTGGGAGGCAATAACTATAGCTACACATGAGCTAACAGTCTGCAGCAGTCAACGACAGCTGACGGCTAACGCCAACGCCAGACAACAAACTCAGGAAAGCACAGCGATATGAAGAGGGCTGCACGGCCCAGGAAGACAACACAAGAAGCGACACACACAGAACAACTTGGCAAGAATTTGCATAATACCTGTCGCGGCAGTAAGGCAGATTCAAAGCGCCTAAGCTAAGTTGCTTTGCTAGCTAACGTTGGTAGCACCAAAGTCCCCCCCCCCCAGCTCTTGAATGCTGTCAAATTAGTCTAATCTGTCATGGCCCCTGTCAACTCACACCACGTTCGGCCTCGGCGGGGACGTTAACGTCTACAATTTCAGATTAAACTCATATTATTTCGGACACGATCTTTATATAGAAACTAAGATGCAGCAGGTCACAGTTCGACCACCAGAAGAAACAGCAGCAGCAAACGACTCCTCAGATGGGACGTAAACAGACATAGAGATTGAAGAATAGACGTCGCATGAGCGTCAGGGACGGACGTCAACATCGCCGCCATATTGTGGTAGGCACTTTTGGTGAGACAAAGTTGTGCACGTTTCAAAGATCTGTTGTTTAGGGCCATTGTAGAAAGAAATATAGGACGAATACATTTTCTACTAAAGTTTATTAAAAAAAACATGGACATTTCTGAGTTTCCTAAGTCCAAAGGTAAAAATAAAAAAAACTTTTGAGAAGTTTTGAGATTAATATTTGAAATGTTCTGTTAAAAAAAGAAGAAGCTATTTCTGAGTTTGAAAAGTAGAATATTTGCTATAAAAACATAATTTTTTTTAGATTATTCTCAGAACATTTTGAGAAAAACGTGGAAATTTCTGAGTTTCCAAAGTTGAAACTGAGAACATTTCCAAAAGTCAAACATTTTTGACTAGGGAAACTCATAAATTTTGAGATTAATGTCAGAAAATTTCTAGAAAAGACATAAACATTTCTGACATTTTTTCAGAAAATTTAAAATTTTCCAAACTTAGAAAATTCCTTGTCTTTTTCAAAAAAAAAATTCAGATATTAATTAATGAGTTTTTTGGAGGAAATTTGCTCTTCCTATTATTTTTGTTCTATGTACAATGGCTCTAATTCAATAGTATATATACACAGAAGACTTAAAACAATTAAGGTTGGTCGTTGTATAAAACATATATATTTTTGGATTGTTTGTTTGGGAAGTCAGAGTACCTGGGAAAAAGTTGCCTTTGAAAATCAGACAGGCAGATTTACTTCCTCTTCTATAATCTTTTCTTAAATCATTTTTTTTCCTTTGGCTTTTGACTCAGCTTGACATGTTGGTTTAATTTCTTAATTGTTGTTTTTTTATTTCTCTTATAATTATTTTAGTGTACAGCACTTTGGCCAACAGTGTTGTTTTAAAGTGCTTTAAAAATAAAATTGTATTGTATTGTCTTGACGTTTTTAAAATTCAATTTAATGTTAGTGAGTGAAAAAATTGTGGTGTGTTGTCTATTTTTCTGGTTTCATTTGTTGCAACAAAATCATAGAACTAACTATATTTTAGGTACTATCAATAATACTACCAATATATTATAAATATTGTTAGTATTACAATACCATCAATAGTACTATTGGTAGAATTACTACCAATATATAATACTACCACTGTTGCTAATAATGTTACCAATATTGGTAGTTCAGGAGCCATATAACCATAATGTATGTTTAAATTATAACAGTATTGGCAGTATTATTATACATCCAATTGGTTGTATAATAACAATATTGGTAGTATTATAACATATACATATTTTTTAAATATGTTTTTCTTTTAAATATTACACACACTTACGTAAAGTTTATTCTCAAAATCGGGTTTCAAACATACTGCCTTTCCACTCCCAATATGGCGGACACGACGACGTAACCTTTCAACTCAACGTAAACCTACGTGCGCGCTCCCTCACAACTCGAACGCATTTCTTTCCAGAAGCAAGATGCCTCCGCGCGCCCTCACACGTCAGTCTGTGCCATTGTTGTAAGAATGGTAAACGGATCCTCCTACTAATGGAGTTGTACTCCGAATATGACGAGAACTTGTAAATCAACTTCGGATACCACAGTACAGCTCGCTAATTCCTCTAAAACTCCACTCTGCTCTCTTTTATCCAGCCAAGGACGGCAGCTGCGCTGCGTAGGAGGAGCTAGCGGCGTGTTTCCGCTAAAGAACAGGCCGAGGCAGCGATCTATGCAGCCCTACTGCTAGCTACCAGCAGCCGGACAGTTAGGAGCTAACGCAGGAAATTGCTTAACTACAGTTTACTACGGCTTTATTACCGGGAAGCCGCGGTTTTACCTTTCGGGTTCGGGAACAAGAACGGGCGGCAGCGATGGAAGCCGAGTTTTGGGAAATCGACGAAAATGGGACTTGGAACTCCGTATATGAGGTTTGAACTGATCATGGTGGGGAAACATTAAGCCCAGGGCGAAGATTTCATGTTTTAGGGACAATATTATTATTATTAGGCCCGAGCAGCAAAGCGCTGCGAAGGCCTATTGTATCTGTACTGTTTATTATTATTATTATTATTATTCTTATTCTTCCCCCCTCTTTG
>CAEFZY010016169.1:0-47355 GCA_903066815.1 Brachyrhaphis roseni
GAGGACCCGGATTAGAGAGAGAGAGAGCCTGACTTTTTTCTAAAAGTTAACTTATTTAAATACTCTTTTTCTTAACAATTAGTGAATAAAAAAACAAATCAGACGGTTACAGGGTGTAGCCGTGAAAAGGTTAGAATACAAAACAACTCCCCAAGCTTTGAAGATCTCAGAAAACACTTATCTAAAAATAGTGTGGCACGAGAATACCAAGACATGGACGCCCACTTGAGAAGCTGCTAAGCACCACTGCTCAGGTGGTAAAACTACAGGACATGCAGTCCACATCTTACTGGAAGAGTGGCAAAAAGCCACGACAAGCTTAACCGAAGCTACAAACAAAACAAACAAGAGGAACACCACATTTTAAAGTTTTTTTTATTAATTAATAAATTAATTATTGGATAAAAAACATGTATCAATGTGTTTAAAAATGAAAACCCTATACTGTGGAAAGATGAGCATGTCCAACAAGGGACTGATTCACTATTGCCAGATATGTTCAATGCTAACATTTATCTGTGAAAGCACATCTAGTCAGTCTCTTTAAACTGTTACCTGTTATTTTCTTGGCATATTTAGCTGACACAGAAATCTACATTGTACTTCAGTACAGACTGAGTCAAGTAGATCTCAGTGATTGACTGGTACTTTAAAGACTTTGACCACTGGTAGGAATGCTCCACCAGTAGTGATTCTTTGATCAAGATCCACACCCTCAGCATAAAACACAGTGGGATCTTGTTACAAAAGCAGAAAGAGAAGACATCTGTTGTAGTCTTCCTCATGTAGCTATTTTTGTAGTTATGGCATTCTAGCTTGTAGGGAACAAATACAATTTTGCAGTTCATACAGTGATTAATTGTAAACTCTTTTTAAAAGAAACAAAAGCCATAATGGTTTTGGTTTGCACCAGATTAGTGCCGTTAAAAAGGAAGAACTCCTACAAAGAGATTACCCAAACATTTATTGGTTCTATGCAGTATTCATAAAAACATAACTTAATAAGGGATTAAATAGCTGCCATCTCCACATCAGATTGCTGTACAATCATCTAATTAGATCTCATGTACTGTGAAGGTGTCCAACAACAAAGAACTTTCACAAACCACTGTGTTGGGTTTTAAGTGGCTTACGGGCAGCGACTAGGGAGAAAGGCTGTTTCCATTAGTACTTCCCCTGCAGCACTATTAAAATAATGAAATCCGAAAGGCTTTGGTGCAATCAGAGGAGCTAAAGAAGGTGATTTTGGAGGGCATGCTGTGAAGACCAGTGACTGAGACTCTCTTACAAGATAAAAAAAAAAAGACTTTTGAATCAACCCCAAAAAGGGGGACACTTTTCTGCTCTTGATTATATTATATCCCATCTATCTTTCTAATCTAATGATTTATCTTTTTTTAATCAGTCTCAAGGTCCTACTTCCCAACCTATGAAACGCTTAGCCGACATAGAGGAGTTTTTCTAAAATGTAAGAGGAGATAATTATAGACAACTTTCTTTCAGCCAACGTTAAAGTGTTGTTAAGCAGACATTTGCAGGAACAAACACAATTAAAATTCCACACTCACCAAAAGGCAAGTCTATAAATAGTCATTGCTCATCTGCTGGGGCAGATTGTTAGTTTGATAGGAGAAGACTTGCAAAAATGTGACATTCATGCGTTGGCAGAGTGGCTCAGAGGGTGTTATCGTTTAATAAATGTGGACACAAACTGGAGTTTCTCTTTATATAGATCCAGATTTTGTGACAGTTAAGATGTTTCTGCTCTTTCGCATATGTAAGCATATTTTATAAGCATTCATATCTGATAAATGACTGCCAATGAACAACAAAATACTATTTTATGCTGTTAAGGCAGATCTTACTACAACTATAACATGTTTTTTATGTTTTATCTGTAAATGTAAAGATAAAATATACCCCAACCACCCGACCAGGTGGTTGGTGTATACTGGGCAATACCACAGCAGGACATCCATGATACATCACAGACATCTTCATATTTACAGCAACCCATGCAAAATGTGCAAATGACAAATAGTGATGTTTGTCAAGAGAGAACAGGTAGCTTGACCATTCTTCCACATGTAGTCTCTTCATTAGCCATGATGCTCAGAAATCTGTGAAGAATGTCTAATCAACTTTATGTGTGTGTTTCTGAAGTGTTGGGAAAAAATAGAGTACTTGAAGAATACCCAAACATGGAGAAACATGCAAACAAAACATAGAAAGGCCTCAGGTAAGATAAATTTAAAAAAAAAACTTTAAAAAAACTTGGTTGTTAGCTGTTCAGTACTTCATAAAATGATTCTTTGAAGGGTCGATGAGTCGATGACCTGACATAACTGGTTCGAGTCTGTTGGATGAACAACTTTTTCACCTAATGGTTTTGTGACTGACTAAATTGTAATGTATTATATTTTAATTGGTTTGTCTGAGTCTGTGTGGACTGCTGGACAAAGAACCTCCGCATCTCCATGACCTTCGAATAAGCAGCGATAGAAAATGGATGGATGGATGAATGAATTGGGCCATAAGCTACAAGGTGGTCATGAATTAAAACTGTTTAACAAAAAGATTATATGTCACAAAATATTTAAAAATAGAGTAAAAATAATGTTATGCTTAAAGACAATATTTCAACACTTTGTACTTTATTTTTGACAGGAATAAATGGCTTTAATATTCTCAAATGTGATGTCAGACAATGACATGACATTCTCCTGACCCTGTACCATTCATAATTTTCTCATACATTTTTGAAATTTAGAGTTTTGTTTGATCTTAGATTAATATTTTCAAATAAATAAATTTCAGAATTGTGTCTTTTCATTGGTTCACTTTTCCTGTAGATGGCTATGTTTTTTAGCAGAGTATAAGTGATTTTTATTTTTTTTTTTCAATTTGAAGAGCTGTAAACCATGCAGCATTTTATTAATTGGATCTGAATAGCTTTTTTTCTCAAATTTAAAATCTGTACTAATAGTTCATACCTGTAACTCCTAGGAGGGAAACAAAATAAAATGTGTCTGAATCTCAGTACAACTGGGAAAGTCTCCACGCATCACCTCTTTCTGCATCAACCTGAGACATTGTAGATAGAATATGGATGCAGGTATAAACTGAGGAAAGAGCTTCTGCTTTCGTTCTGGCATATATTGATGCATGAGCAGGGAGCGTTGCTGAGTATCATCATTTGTTTTGCTTATCTTGTTTTCAGGTTATTTAATTTACTGAAATCTATGCGAGGTGCCTCTCAGGGAGGAAGTCCAATTATGGGAAATCTAAAATGTATCCCTGGAGATCAACAGCCCTTATAAATTCAAATTTGTCCAATGTCAGCCATTTATGAGAGTATTTTACAAGAAGAGACGGATGATATACTTAATCCCTCAGATTATGGAGGATTAATGTTTCTGACAAGCCAAGATTCTGATTCATTCATTTTAAAATTGCATGTGTCTGTATTTTATAGGAGTCATCTTCCGTAATAGATGGTCTGTTGTTTGTTTTCACAGCTGCCAGCTAACAAAACGCTGCATAAGGCATGAAGGCTTCACACATAAACACAGGCACAGTCATGAATGTGAAATCTGACTATTTTAAATCATTTTCCTTGAGGTCTGACCTAAACCAAAGCAACAACCAACCCCCATATTTGCTTTTGGAGAGTTGGTTTTTGTCCCTCCAAAGAAGTCAGCCTCCCAGATTTCTGTCCCAGGGTGTGAATAATACAAACCCTTACACTCAGCCCTGCAGGACTCTAACAGTACAAAAACTGATGCTGCTTCTCATTCTCTTTCTATCAAAGTCATGCCACATGCAGCATGGCGTGCGACTGTGAGTGGGAGACTGGTGACTCACCCCAGCTCTGCAGGAGAAGACCAAACCTAATCACCAATGGGCCCAAATCAACCTCATCGCCTCAGAGACAAGCCCTTATTTTCTTTCTCCATGCTTTATGTTTCCAGCTCCTCTTTGCCTCTCTTTGGGGCCGTGTCCTGCTCCCAATTTCTCATTATACTTTCACTGCTTTTACAGCATTCTCCCCATTTCTCTCCCAGCATATCACTCTCTCCATCATTTTCACCAAACAGCTTTTACCTATTTCTGTCACGTTCTCTTCTTTAAATTTATTTTCTAATTTTTGTGTAATCCACAGCAAATCTTTTTTATGGGTTTAACATACCATAGAGCACATGTAAACATACCCTCAGTGAATGGCTGCAGCTGACACACTGCTCATTATCTTACTGCACTTCTGTCATTAGCAAGACATTTAATTCACCGCTCTTCTACACCTCTAAAGGCAAACAAGTAGTCAGACAGGCAAATAAAGACAAAATATTAAATGGAGTGATAACTACCTGTTGTGGGGGGAAAAAAAAAGAGAGAGATGTCACCATGGTAACCAGACGGGTGGGGTCATATCCACTTCTCAATTTAATCAACAAATAAATTTGGCTCCCAAGAGATGTGCATCTGTGTGTATGTCTGATAGTGAGCCAATCAACCAAGAGGGAAGAACAACATAAGATGATGTCTTTGCCTCTTATACGCACTTGTGCATGCGTGTGCATGTGTGACAGACAGCGAAAATACAAAGTGAGGCTAAAAGAGAGGAAAAACAAAGGGAGGCTGTTGTGGTGAGTCTTCAGGCAAGATGTAAGAGGAACCATATTTAGCAGAGAATAGGATTTAATGCCAAAAGAGGAGCAATTACAGAATCAAGCATGTCTTAAGGTTCCTTTTTTATGTGCCTGCCTGGTTTCTGGCTCTAGCTGCCCTGTTCTGTTTTCTCACAAGATGTGGAGCAATTTTAAAGACGAATGCTAGCTTAGATATGTTCTGTTTTGTGTTTCCGAGCATATGTAGTTAAAAATTACGCTCATGAGATATGGTTTAGGACAAGATGTTGAAGTAAGTCACAGAATTAAAATGTAAAATGTACAAAACAAACACATCTAGAAAAAATAACAGGGAAAAGAATGGACGACCAGGCTGTCTGCTTCCCTAAGCAAAAAATATATAATTTTTTTCTGTTCAGGCAGCAATTATTCTTTAAAAAGAACAGAAAATATTATTTTTGTTAATTATAATATTGCAAATCATTGCAATCATTCCATGTGCCATTCCAACGTTTCACCCATAGCGATTAGTCGACTGATTTGCATTGACTTCTTTTGTAGCCTTTTGCTAATTTACTTTAATCTCCAAAACAACTTTGGGAGAATGTGTTATAATCAGCTTAAACCAAAGTTGAACTTTTTCTTTTTTTCTAAAATCTGTTTCTAAAATCTGCAGTGACTTTACTTGTATGGCGTTTGGGTTGGTAATATTACTTCTTTGTTGAGAACATAAATCACTCATGGAAATTTTCTTGTGAAATCAGTCATTTTTTTTCCCACTTCATTTGATTTGAGACTACTCAGTGCTGAATGGGCATGCAGCTAAAATTCCCATCAGATCTAATCAGATTAACAAAAGCCACTGTTGTTACACTGAAAACTCTGGCTTTGGGCCCTGCCTAACTCATCAACCCATTCATCTGTTTCAGTGCACCCCTTAAATCATTATGTGAACTAAAAATATTCCACTAAACCTTTTGGGGGAAAAAAATTACAATCATTCTCATTTATTTTGTCTAATAACACATTTAGTTCTTGTATTTCCATCCCTGGGCCATGCAGTTTTCGTCTCAGTTATTAGGTACAATGTCATGTATGTAATGAGGAAACAAACAACAGCTGTGTCAGGTACCAGGAAGCCACCAGTGCATGAACACACAGAAACAGCGGCAGATAATATAACAACCAGAAACTTGGGGAAACAAAAAATAGTGACAAAGTTAGCAGATAAATCTTTATACATGACAGGATGGCGACCACATTGTTTCCCAGGATGATGACGTTGAAAAGCACAAATTAGAGAGTTGTAAGGTATTCAAAGGGGATTGAATTGAAGCTACAACGTACTTGTAGCCCTGCCTCCAGTAAATGATATCAATGGCCTGGTCGGGTGGAAGGAGTAAAGGTAAAAACTCAGAAGCAACTGATCTGAGTTGACAGACATAAAAGTAAGAACAAACTTTCACGCTGTGAGGCAGCTCCATGTTTGCAAATGAAGGTTTCTAAAGCTTTTTCAACCCTGTTGGTAAGTTCAATGAGAGACCGAGGCCTGACAGGCAGCCCACAGGGCAAAGAGGGTTTTTGAGCTAAATAAACACAGGAGCTTTTTATGACTGATTCAAACACAATGAGGAGTTTATTCCCTCAATCTGATGTCAGCCATTCATTTATGAACAGTTTTCCAGTTTGTCATGAAGTAGCTTGAACCTCACCATGCAACCCATCTATAACCTCTCTGTTCCAGTTACTGATAGCAGAGCTTTTTTGAACTTTATGATTCACAGAAAGGCAGTTTATAGATGGAGAGATGAGTTAAGGCTGCTATTGAATGTTGGACTAAACATTTATAGATGGGAAATTAGTATTTAGTTTGGATCAATAAAGAGATGGCGATGTCTTGCTTTACTAGGCAATAGAGAGGAAAGTAGTGCCACAGAGGACAAGAGGCCTATAAGGCTATGCCTGCTGCTAAAAATCCAATAATGTACTCTTTCATGACTTGTTTGCCTGCTGGATAAATACAGTAAAAATGGCTTGTGGGTGTAGAGAGGTGCAGAAAATGTCATCTAGATCAAGATACACCTAGCAGAGAGGTCAGCTGGATGTCTGGGCTTTTCTGTAGTAACAGGATTTTCTCTGACAGAGACAGACAACATACAGCAAGGACTCAAACTAAATCTCCAAGTTGTTTTAATAGGATGACGAGATTTTACCAGTAAATAACACCGTATCGGAGGGAATTTAAGGTAACATATAACAATTAAGCAAATTTATCTGCTAAATGACTCCATAAAATAAAGTTTTAAAGGGTCAATGACAGTCAAGAGCATTTAGCAATGGGAGCAGATTAAAAGTGACCAAGTTCAGATGACTGACTTTGAATTCAGATGAATTGTGGTAGAATAATTTAAATGATTAATAACATTTTGTAAAACATATTACAAAGGCAGAAAAAAAGAAAGGCAGGGTGACTTGAGTCATTTGATCCACTGATTCATGGCAGAGCTTTGCTACTGCTTCTTCTAGGGCACTCAGAGATCATTTTACCTTGAGGATACTAAAAAGATTTGACTCAAAAGTAAAATAGAGAATATTGATTCCTCCCAGAAAGACTGAAAGAGCAGTTGAAGAGATGGTAGCTGATTGGCAGTGGGGTGTACTGGAAGAGTACCGGAAGCAGACTTCAGCTCCCAGCGGTGTGCCTAACGTTATGGTGAAAAGTGAAAAAAGCCCACAGAGGATAAACGGAGCAGTAATGAGGAGATGAACAACAGCTGCACCAGGTAAGCTATCAGGGACCAGGAAGCCACATGGGCGAGCACACACACAGACAGAGAGACAGATAAGAGACTAAGAGACACATAATGAAGAGGGAGGAGAAATGACGAGAGGAGAGGCAGACCCTCCTGTCATCTAGAATTATCACAGACATCAGATATGTGTTCTGAAACATTGGTTTGCTTTTGAGTGTAAGTCAGTCAGGATTTCTTTGTTAGTTGGTATTTTATTCCTCATCATGAGGAAACTAAACTTTGATTTTAAGGCATGTAAAGAGAAGTGGATTGATGGCAAAAAAAAAAAAAAAAATTCATCCATCCAAAGATAATAAAATCATATTCCTAAGAATAATCTTATTTTATTTAAAGTTTTTCAAAAACGTCCAAATTACACTTGGGTTGTGAGGACACTGTTTTGTAATGTCAAACTGTATTTATCCTTCTTTGAAAAAATAGGAGAAATCTGTCTACGTCTGTCAACATTGTTCAAAGTAAATTCAGTTAGCTACTATTGTTTTTTTTATTATTATTTTCTTTAGCGGTCCATCAGCTTGACAGTTCCATCCTTCTTTCCATACATACTGACAAAGCATCAAGACAAAGTCACACAACAAAAAACATAGAGGTTTATGTACCTCATGTGAATGGAGCGGTGTGGCACCTGTTTTCATTCTGTGCTTCATTGAGATGGAACCAATGTTTTCAAGGGCAACAGCTGATGTCAAAGTAAGAATCAAAATGTTAGGCTTGCAGAATACATTGTCTACTTGGAAAACTCCAAGATAGGAATTTACTGAGAAAAGTTTTTCCAACAGACATATTGCCATCCATGTTTGGTGGGATTATTATTTAGATAATCGAATTTTGTACATGGTGCTTTGCAATAGCACTTGCTACGCAATGATCTCAAACTTTCATGTATTTTAATGAAAATTAAAGTGATAAACAAAGAGCAGAAAACAATTGTCAAGTGGAAGGACAAGATTTCAAGGTTTTCATAGATATTTGCAAATAAAAATATTAAGGAGTGTTGTACAGTTGTGTTTAATCCCATTTATTCTGTTAACCCTAAAAAAAAATTGTACAACCATATTCCTTGGAAGTGACTTATCTAGTAAATGCTGTATCCTCCCCCTGGTTGTAATTATTCCAATAAAAATACAGCTTTTCTATAAATTTATCTGTCATTTGCAGGAGAACCGAAGTAAACAAGCACCATGAAACCTAAACTACTCTCCACTAAGTCAGGTGAAAATACTGTTGAATTATGAATCATAAACGGAATAGTAGGTCATTAAATCTAGAGAAGCTGCAGTGATCTAAAGCTCAGAGTACAACTATTACGGTAGTAGAAGATTCCTCAAATCTTGCCATAGGTAAGCAAAACGAACTAACCCATAGCTGAAAGAAGTACCCTTGTAAATGTAAAGGAGATAACATAATATGGCTGGTACTCAGTGACACCAAAACTCAGCTTTTTTTTTTTTTTTTACCTAATTGCAAGACGGTATGTG
Organism: Brachyrhaphis roseni; assembly: GCA_903066815.1. Taxonomy (NCBI): domain Eukaryota; kingdom Metazoa; phylum Chordata; class Actinopteri; order Cyprinodontiformes; family Poeciliidae; genus Brachyrhaphis; species Brachyrhaphis roseni. The sequence goes on from CAEFZY010016169.1 coordinate 8,920, forward strand.
AAGCAGAAAACTAAGATTGCACTTCGTCCTGAACTCAGCTCTCCATCATGAAACTGACAGCACCTTGTTGTCGTGAAGCTTTTCTTCTAAAGATCTGAGACTGAGATGGAAGTTCACCTTCAAGTAGAACAATAACCAAAAACATATCGACAAAGGAAAAGCTAAAATCATAACTTATTTATGTGGTTTATCACAATAGTCTGTCAGGTAAGTGGTAAACATTGTAAGACTAAAGTGCTTTACAAGGTTAGAGCAAAAATCTTTTTGCCATGAATTAAATGTTGTCTGCTTTAATGAATATCTAAGGTGTGTTTTTAAACGTGTTTCACTAAAACGAAACTCATGTAATACTTAAGGCAAAATTCAAATAGCAGCTTGTGTCACATAAAATGTTACAGAATAAAATGAACACTGAGAGTCAGCTGGCAATAAACATACTCAGAGCTCACATCTGATTTCTTCCCACATTTCCAAATGCTTACGCTTAAATCTGTGCTAATCCTGTGAGGATGTATGGCTGTTGCTCAGTCTGCATGACCTTCTCTCATCCTCTCTTCGCTGTTCTTCTTCCTTTGTCTACATATTCTGGCAGGTCTCCTGCATTTTGCCTGAACAAAGAGCCAATCCAAAAAAATCCACCTCTGCATCGCTCCCTATGGTTCTCCTCTCATCTGTCATCCTCTCCATTTCCCTCCATCTTTCTCCTCCTTTTCCTAATTAACTTTGTCGCCTTACTTTTTTGCACCCCGAGGTATTTCTGTATTTATTCTTATATTTCTTCTGTTTAACTTAAAGAGAGGATTATTCATTTCTTTACATTGTCACATGTCTTCTGTTTTGTCCATCTTTCTTTGTGTGTCATGTAATCATGCACAGCTGACCAGAGTGTAAAAGCTCTGTCTAAATCAATTTCTTTGTCAGTGTTTGTCAGTCAACATCAGAAGATTCTTTGCACATATTCAGCTGTTTCAGCAACACAAACTCTGAAGAACAGCAAGAACAAATATCCACCGACTAAAGTGTATGGGCTCTTAACAGAGCATAATAAGATACAGATAACAGCATCTTATCTGTACATTTTGAAATCTTTGATTGGAAGCACCTTCAAGCTTTTCCCAGTTTTTGTATAAGGGTGGTTCTGTCTTCATTAAGCTCTATCAAGCTGTGCATTCATGTTTGAGTTTTTATTAGTGTGAGCGTATTTGAGTGAAATCTGCGTATCGGCCTCACTTTTTTATGCTAATCTTCCCTTCTTCCACATCACCTCCTTCACTGCAACATCCAGCCTGAGTTGTCCCTCCTGGGGTATCATTACCTCCTACACCTGGCGCCCCCTTCTATGAATGAGAGCTATCAGACTGGGCTGTTCTTCATCCCTCCATCAAACGTGCCCTTTCAGATATCTGACGTCACATGCACACGCACTTACAAAACAGGACACTGGGACATTTTCTTTGCAAGAGAATAAAGGACAAAAGGGACACATTTGACACTGCTACACTGCTATTATTAACACTCAGCTGCTATAATACCTCGTCTAATTAATGAATATTATGCTAAAAATAATCAAAAAGCCCCTCTGAAATCTTCCAGTTAGATGTACAACACAAAAATGTATATATTCTCTTACATATACAGATATACATATAAAAAATTATGTTTCTTTCTCTGCATGCCTGCCTCCAGATACTATGTCCTGACATGCTGACTGGATAAGATTTAATACCAGACTGACCCCTGGTGGTAAAACAGACAACATCAATTCCTACGAAAGTGAAAATCTACTTTGTGTACAGGTAGACCGAGCAATTCATTGAATATCATCAACCTTATTACACAGGAGACATACAGACACTCACAAAGGTCAGTAATGGATTAACACGGTCTTATTTGAGCAAAATTCACAACCTTCTTTGAGGAAGAAACTCTAAAACAAAGAAAAGACTGAATTCTGCACTTCTTTCTGTCTAAAGCTGCACATCTGTGCTGTTCTTCTTCTTTGCTTTGTGAGAAGTCTTCATTAATGTCAGATGGTCGGTCTGTGGCCACGATCTCTTTGACACTCAATTCCAACTCCATTAGACCTTGTTTCTGCCTGTCTGTGTGTGCTGCTGTCAGTTAACTCTCTGCTCTTTCTGTCTGCTCGTCACATTGTCTGGATATTTGGCTCCATGTGGGTAGCCAAGCAGAACACAAAGCCACTCGGTGCCGAGACTCGGCAGGCGAGATACTGTACATGCACCCACTCAGCACAGCTATGGCTGTAAGTTAGAACAAGAAAGTACAATTTCTCTTATGCTCCTTGTTATAATATGTGACTGTAAAGATTAGTGAGGTCATATACTTGTATTTTTTGGGGGGGGGTTGTACACATAACTTATAGGTGAAGGATATGAGGATAATGATATTTGAAATCAGATTTTGGATTTTTTAGAAGTATCCAGAGTGAATATAGCATCAAGAAAAGATTGAACTTTAAATTTATACAGTTTAAAGTTCTGCAACTGTGATAAGATACATATTTATTTTAACGCTTTATGCACATTTTTATTAGAAGTGACAATAAATTTGTCTGGGTGAGTCTCCTCTTTCTGGAGAAAATAAAGCATGATATGTAGTAGAGAAATTATAAATGGTATTTTCTGTCAAATCTGAGTGATAATAATCAGAAACATCATGTTAGCAGCCAAACATATCTTAAAACAAATATCCGACATGTTGGAACAGCTGATTCTTGTAAAAGGTAAATTTTTTCCAGAACATCTTTTCTATCGGAAAACTCTCTCCCCCATAAATGTTGCCTCTGTAGGTGATGTCTGAAAAATGCAAACATAAATGGCTTTGTGCTTTGCTGCCTTTAAAGAGTAAACACTTTAACGGTTTGAAATGGCAGACAATAATCATAAGAGGAACAGACACTTAAGCAGATTAATGCTTTTACAGTTTGCTATGAGTGTTGCTGAAAGCTTCTTTGCAATTTAAAATTCTCAAATAAACAACCTGCCTCACTTCAACTTTTTCCCACAAATTGTTTGTTGTGCAGAACGTGAGATATGATTGTAGTAATCAACACGGTCCAAAGATACCAAACCAAATACCAAATACATTGATGATGGAGGACCAACGTGTTTAAACCGAAAACACACTTCAAACAGCTCTGTTTCATACCATCACATGTTCAAATATAGGCTGATGTAAAGTGATATTATACTTTTAAAGTTTCTAGTTCACTTGGAAATTTATTACGTGTTTAAAAATTTTTTTATTCTGATTCATTTCACAGAGGTCAATTCCAATCAGCCATTTTTGTTTTTCTCTTTAAGATAAAGCAGAACCTTGAAGACCAGAAAGTAATGACTAAATGGCAATTATCTTTGTTGCAGCTAAAGCAGTGACACAAAGCCAAGATCCAAGCTGCCTGTAGACATATCATTAGATATATTATTGCGTAACTTTAGGTCTTATTTGATGCAACCAGGTAGTCTGGTTTTAATGCATAAAGATTATAAAAGCACCCTGACTTTAAGATTTCAGTTTATTTTTTACCTTGTGCAACAATAACACAAATTGAGCACAAAGTGAATACTTCTGAAACACAACAATGTCAAAAAGTATTTACAAAATTACAAATCTTTCTTGGTTGGACATTCTCTAATCATCAGTGACAGGAAGTCACAATTTAAAAATGTAATGACCTGACATGTTTAAGTGTGAAAGACTTAACCATGGTCTTAAAAAAAAAAGAAGTCTGTAAGGGGCAATACTTTTTCAAAGTATAGTAACAATAAACGCAATTAAACCTCAAACATGTCAAATTAGTCTCACTGCCAGGCTTAACTCACGTGGTGAAAGCTGGATTGTATTTGGCCCCAAGGTAGTATGAGTAGAGGTTGAACATCCCAATCATGAAGGCCACAAACACCATGATGAAGATGACCATGAACTTGAAGATGTCTTTGACAGTCCGTCCCAAAGAGATCTGCAGCGGGCCGAAGCTCTCGTTGGCTGGCAAGATGTAGGCGATGCGTGAGAAGCTCAGCACCACGGCAATGGCGTACAAACCCTCTGAGATGATCTGAGGGTCAGAGGGGCGCCACTTGTTCCTGGCTGAAGAAGAAAGGCAGAAATTTCTTTGTGTAAAATACTTCAAGGATTTTAAACTGACCTTTAGTATCTTTAGATATTTCTTCAAGAATAAAACCTTCTTGTTGTCTTCTAAATTGATGTTTTTGAGTAGTTTTCTATTGCTTTGTGAACTTTTTGTACTTATTTTTTGCTCCTTCTTCTTGACCATGACTATATTCAGTAGTGCACTTAAAAATTAGGAAGGTAGAAAAGTTAATAATAGAAGAAAAACTGTCAGGGATAAAAAAAACAACAACTATGACACATAAATAAAATTAAAATGTAATGTCAAGACATATTACTGAACTAGGTTTCAACTCAGATCAACTAAAGCTTTCATACATATATAAGAGTAGCCATACAAAATAGATCAAATAAAAAACAGAAAACAATATATTAACAAAATTATTTATGTTAAAAATGTTAGATAAAATTATTTAAACTTTTTTCAGCTTGAATATTTTGTAGGTCAAATCACGTGGGCAAATAAACAAAAAAATTAGGAAAAAAGAAGTGTCCTGAAAATGATCTGGACAAGAAGAGTGAAGCGTTGGAAATTACTACAGAAAAAAAAGTTAATTATAATCACTTCAAAAGATCACAAGACATACATGTTTCTTAAACATACAATGAAAAGCAACAAGGTGTGACTGTAGAGTATTTTTAATTTGCTAGTATTATTTTTTCCATCAATTTAATCCCTTGTTACTGGTTCCTGAATTGATACACAAGTGCTATGGCTCTGTGTCCTTTAGGACTGCTAGCTGCAAAAATGATAAGGGGTTAAAATTGAATCAAGCATGCTGTACATTTTACCATTGTCCTCGTGTGCATATTGATTGCTTTTACAAATGTTTCTGTTTGCAGAGCAGAAAAATATTCAGTAAAAGGGTGTGAATGAAAGTGAATGCTTGGAAACGTTGTTAAAAAGAGAAAGGGGGAAAAAAGAATTGATTAAACAGAAATGTAAAAGTAAATCTTTTAAATTGGACAGAAGGAGAGCAGCAAGTCAGAAGGCAATGAAGATAAGCTGAGAGTCAAAGGGAAGTGTGTTGAATAGAAATGTTAACCTTCAACTTAAAAATGCTGAATATAATAAATCTATAGTTTTGTTGTGTCTGTTTGTATCTATTTAGAACAACCGCCTCCATCTGCCGAGTCTTTTGTCGTGACAAAGTCCGGCCAGCAGGGGGAAGCACTAGTGAAGTTTCTTTTCATGTGCAGATAAGCACATTACCTGCAGCCTGCAGTCCTTTTGCTACATCAATATGTTAGGGATCATAAATGAATTAATTACCTGGTAAATGTTCACACAGATATTTGCTTGTTGTCATAAATTTAAGTAACCCTAAATATCATACTTTCTAATCATTGTTCACATTATAGAATAATATACAGCTTTGAATGTGATTACTTTGTTGATAGAATCACAAGCAGGCCACACCTGGCACGTCATGCTCTGCATATCAATTAATAAGCAACATCCATATCATTTTGCTTTGCACAGTGCAATTATAAAGCTCTTCTAATACACATCTAGCAGAATCTCAAAAGTAGATTGTAACTCGTCACTCTGTTAATTTCAACCATCATTTAGATCTGCGTATGACCACAATGCAAAAATCAAAAGTGATCAATTATGTGCCAAATTTTTACACAAAAATAAATGTTGCAGCTAAGGTGTGCTCATTATGCTGCTGTTGCTCCACTCTGCCTATCTACAGTGATCAACCAGAAGTCCTGGTTTGTGCATAAAGCCTGGTGGAGAGAAAGGAAAATCTGAGTCACCGTATCATCTCCAAGGCAAAGTGATTACCTCTAGGGCCAATTCAGGGGTGAAGCAACTTCAATGCCTAGTTCCTTTGTAGTATATACTGAGAATGGCAAGGCATAATGAAGATGCAGCAATATCATTTAGAACAGACAGTGCTCGAGAGGCTATAAGCGGAATTGACCCTATCTTTAAAATGCTTCATGTTCATTCAATCAATGTTATGACAAAATCTCTCTGATAAAATAATTTCCTGTGACTGTAGCAACATTTGCATTGCCTTTCATTGTGAAATGGGTTTATTTACTTTGCTAGATGCTCTTTTACTTAAACCCTGGACCTATTTTGTTTATAAAAAAAATACCTTAAAAAAAGATCAGAATCCTGCAGAAAGCTGTCTACAAGCAATCCGAGCCATAGATATACATAGCAATACCAGGTGCAAATGTTTCAGGTCAAAACTTGAGATATTTCTGCATTTGTGACATTTATATATCTGATTTGAAGCTTCTTATTAGCAATGCATATATCACAGTAAATAACCAACCCAGAAAAGATTTTCAATTTTAAAACAATGTCAAATGATCCGTTTGTATGAAAATAATTGCTAAACATCATAATAGAAGAGTTTCCACGCACAGGGAACTCAGCTTTTGCCAAAGCAAAGTTCAGCAAACGGTTGACACAAACATTGCTTATATTATTGACTTTTTTTTCCCACAGTGTATCAACTGTTTACCGTAGGTGAAGTAAGCCACTTCATCAGGCAGTGAAGCATTGCTGAGGTCTTCATCTGGCACATGCATGTCTACATACTGCTGGGCTTTTGTTGCCTTCAGGAACGCCATGAGACGTGCCGTGAAGGACGCCACGAAGATGGACAACATGCCAAAGTCCAGAACGTTCCAAAGGTGCATGATGTACTCCCTGGGCCCATCGCTCCAAATCTCCTTACATTCTGACCAAATCATACCTAAAGGAGAAGAAACGTGTTATAGTCAACATCAGTATCTCATTAAATGAGGGTGATAAGGCTTTTGATGGTAGCTGTATGAAAATTTATCAGTTTAGGGATGAACATGTATAAAAAAGCACAGAATTAGAAATAAACTGAGTCGGAAATCTAAATAAACTGCTAACAAAGGTTTTCCATTCAAACAAAACCACTTAAGAGATGCTATTTGATGCTCAGGTGTATACAAACAGACATACACATCTGAAAGCCAAATTCTTTGCCGTGAAACCATTATGTCTCTCCAGACGGAGTCAAACAAGGGGAAAATTGCCTAGTGAAAAGGAAGCCCTGATCGGCACCATCTCTTTCACAATTACTGGATGACAAAAGCATGGCTGCGAATGAAATTATGCAGCAACTAAGCCGCAAGCCTCTGTGCAAACTCACACATGCATACACATTTGGGGTAACACACAATTGTACAAACAGCTGCTGCCAAAGATGAGCATGTAAGAGGGACGAATGATGCTATTACACACAAGCAAATAAAAGCAGGACCATATGAGAACCAACATGGACAAACCACACTTATAATGTTGTTATGTGTGAATGAACGGGAGGAAAAATATCAGCAGATGGGAAGCAGCTGAGGTCTGACAGATATCGCCATGGGCTATTTATCCTTTGAGTTTGTCTTTGTCATTCGCCTCTATTTTCTTGCTTCCTCAGGCCTGTCTTTTGGTGAGCCACACGCTTCATTCTTGTGCACTCTTTTTTATCTTTCTCTTTTAGCCACTTCAAACTTTTCCCTCATTTCTGCTTCTCTCCAGCTCTCTGTATATTTCCTCAGCACAACATCTCGAGTGAACCTGAAACTTTCCCTCCAGGCTCATCATTAAGACTCAGGATGAATACTGCTTCAGCAAGTCAGAAAGGGACTGAATCCATGCTGGCAGTAACCTCTGTTTGATCTTTGGAAGATGAAAGAGTATAATTGGTTGTACAACTATAACCTTGTCTTTTATCCACTTGGTTAGTGTGTTGCTGTAAGAAATTTTAATTATGCAATATCTGGAAGTCGGGCAAAACGTTTCTGACCCTGAAGAGAACCTGTACTCATTTACAAAGGATATGTTTTAAACAAACCTTTGTTCGGTGTCTACACTCTCTTACTTTGCATACATCTAGTGTATACATGCAGTGCTCCATAAATGTATAAAAAAAAATCTGAAATATTCTAGCAGTATTGATTTTTATTTAAATGTCAAATTATCAGTATATTTGTGCATTATTCGACTCACCCAACACCCACTTCATGATTAACATCTCTGTCCACGAGAACTGTGTGGTTTTGACCCTGAAAACCTGTCGGGGGTGGTCTGTGATGGTCTCGTTGGGCAGGTTCTTCACACCCTCAAAGCGGTCTGAAGCATTGACGACCAGCAGGCCCAGGAAGAGGGTGAAGGAGACGGCGTGAGCCACAAACTTCATGAAGGGACTGCGTAGAATCTGACCAAGCTGGAGGCAAAAATGACAGGATTTAGTTTGTTCAGTTGTGTTTAAATCTGTGGTTTGTTGAAAATGCAATAGGAATGTTTTAAAATTGTTGAGTTACCTAGGAGTCAACCTTTCAAACATTTTTTTTCAACTATTAAAATTGAAGCCTAATACAATATCTGTTTATCTTTCCTCAGGCAACTCAGCCTTTCTGAGGAGTTCTACACATACTAGTCCTCAGAGATGAAAAGATGGAAAGCATCACTACAAACCCATCTTAGCAGGAAAACAGCAGCTGTTCTAATTCAATGATCCATTTTCCAAGGAACATAATGCCGGAGCAACTCACTGCCAAACAATCAACAGTTAACGAAAAAGCACCATATGGATAGGAGGAAAGGCTGGAAGGTACTGAGCAAAAAGTGTTAAAAAATACCACAAGGGTTTCACCACAGTATGTCAGCGATTATAAATACACACATGCTCACACTCGCAGTCACATATAGACCTCTGGGATCTCAACATTTGCCAGTCTCATAACCTGCTGGGTTCAATATTAACTACCTACGGGACACCTCTACCCGCTCTATGCAGAGTAACACATGAAGGTGAACGGATGCAACACACACTGCTACATCAAGCAGGTAAAGGTTGCCTGATAATTTTTAACCCTGAAAAACTTTATCTAAAGATCTGGCCTCCTTCATTTCACTTTGCTGATGCATTAAAGAGACTGGTCCAACTTCACCGTCAGCCTCATAAGATGGCCAACCCTGACCAGGCTTTTGTACTTTTGATGCATGAGAACCGCAAAGTATGTGGGTCTATGAATCGAGACATCATAGACCCATAATTAAGCTTTAGTGCTCTCTGACTTATCAAATGGCACTAAAACCTGCACTGACTGTAACAGAAATAAATTTTGGTATATGTACTGTACATGTGTGAGCACTGTGTGTAAATGAAATTTACTCTCAGGGACACCAAAGGTTTTAACCTTTAAGTTGTTTATGCACACTGCACAGAGCTCAGCACTTCATAACTTCCTGTATTTGTAAACTCAACAGATATAAACCTTTATGTTTAGGTTTTAAACATAAAGGTTGAAACCTTTATGCTTTAACCTGTATGTTAAAACATAAAGGTCTTAACATTTAAGTTGTTTATGCACACTGCACAGAGCTCAGCACTTTATAACTTTAAGAATTTGTAAAATCAACAGATATAAAGTACTTTTTTAATCGTCATGTGCATTGAGGAGTCATAAACGTATGTTAGCAAAATGTGTGCTGTTCTTGCATAAAGTGTTGCTTTATATGGTGTATATGTACATATGTTTCTTTTATATGGTGTAAAATGGTGGGGGAAAAAAAGTATCTTTCGCTGGAATAATTAAAAAACATTTTAAATGTATTTAAAGTCAAATCCACCTGACTAAAACTGCGCTATAAGAAAATTATTTTTATAACAATGTCAAAAAATAAATAAATTAAGCTAGCAATCTATATTATCTTCATTAGCTGGTATGTTCCAGCTGGTAATATGAATATAAAACATGAGATAGAAAATACAATGAAATGGGGTAATTACCTTTGCTTTCATTTCATCTTCTTCCTTCTGTTTCAGTAATTTTCAACACCGAGACTTCATAATGTATTTTACCTTTTCTGTCTGAAAATAATCACGTTACCTGGGAGCACAGATCTGGAATTAACACATGCTGTTGGAAATTTGATTTAGTTTTGATCCCAGGACATGGCGCCATCAGCTACCACCTACATTGTGCTGTGGAAGGTCCTGCTTTTGTTCCTGCACCTGCACCAAATAAGAGGTGTACTTTTATAAAAATCTGTATGTGATTTATATTCTCCAGACAAAATTGAAAGGGTAAGAGCATTCACTTTGCAAACTTAAACTTAAATATCTGTGTTTTAAATCAATTGGATGAATGTTCACAAATGTTGAACTGTTTGCAAATGTTAGCATATCATTGATTTTGTTTGCTTTCATAATCACCAACAACAGAGAGCCTTTTTGTAATTACTGTGTTGCAATTATGTTCCAAGATAAGGACAGCAAATCCGCCATAATTCCAGAAGAACCTATATTTATTTAGTCCATGTTCCTCACACACACCCAGCCTGTCTTAATTAGCCAAACAGAGACCGAGTTAATCCTTGACAAAAAACACCTAAGACGCATCTCTGGAGGCTTCAACCAGTTCACATAAGAGTCACTCTTTTTCTCTTTACTTGGCTGCTCTCTATGTGGAATTTCTTACTTCATTCAATAGAAATGTAAATAAAAGGAAAATTATATCTTAGATGTTAAATAATATTTGTGCTGAATTTCCATAAAGTCAGTATTGATAGCTGTATTTGATAAGGCGTTACAAAACTGTAATATAAAAACATCAAAGCTTCTCTGCTATCTCATTTTAAAATTCACCTACCATACAGAAAAAAAATACTGTGCAAATCAATTTTCCTGTACAAAAACGGTATTCTATGTCAATAATAACTACAGTAATCCACACATACAAAGAAATCAAAAAGATTACTTCATTAAATTATGAATGTGTGATCCAGTGCATTGACACAGAGGAAAAATTACAGAACATATGAAAAAGAGAGAAGCTACAGGCGCAGGAAATCAAGAAATTAGCACAGTAACCCAGTTCTCGATGAATGTGAGCTAATCTTAACTACTTTGTCTAAACTAAGAGAAAATACAATGTTATTGTTATCACAAAAATCATTATTTTATAGGGTAAGATCTATAAAAGTGGATTCAAAAGAATAATCAACAGAATTGTCCATGAGCAAAAGACTTATAAGCAGATCTCAGTTAAGACTTGGAATTAGCAGGTACAATTTTCAATAAGTAACTTACAGCACAAGACACCACTGCTGAAGGGAAGACAAGTTAAAACTTGTTTAAAGTTCGCTGTTTGAACAAGTTGAAATAATTGAACAACATTGTCTTGTCAGAAGGGACCAAAATTGAACTTTGGATGTCACTGCACACCCAATAATAGGAGGACCAAAGGTACTAAACATTATAAAAATAAAAGACAAGCAGTGAATTTGACAGTGAGAACATGATGGTAGCGGATAAATGGAGAAATGCACTGAAACAATAGGAATCTGAGAACAAACAAAGGTACATTTTTCAGCAAGACAACAATCCTGAAGTCAGCCAAGAAAATGATTTCAAAGAAAGAAAATAAAACTGAGGGAATGGCAGAATTAACCAACTCGAATTAAAAAATCTATGTAAAAACCTGAGGACCAAAGCGCATGCAAGAAGCCATCTATATTTTTCAGATTATTGTTTTGCAGTAGTTGTCCTTCTGCTCTTAAGGTAGTTTTGTCTTTACAACCTGATAAATCTAGCTACCAGAATGATATAATTAATACAATTAAACAGCAGCCTCTACATCCCTAAATCAACACTTCATTTTAGTGCACTGCTTCTTGTGCACTTTCCAGTGTCACAAATTACAGACTGTCAGATCCAGCCTCATCGGTTGGCTGATTCATAATTAAAAGCAATCATACACACATGCACACACACTCACGTACACAAATATTTTTGTGACACAGTGAGATCAAATACAGACAGTCTGTCATGATTGAATCCCTGTCTCAGTGGTGAGGAATCTCTCAGCTGTACAGCACTCATCATACTCTCACTCAAACACTCGACATCAGCTGCTCTCACTGCCAGCAAAATGACACACTCATCAGTAAAAGACCAGGCATGAACCAGTGGTCCACAACACTGTCTGTGAATCTTACACACAGGCACGCACACACACACACATGCATGCATTCCCCACTTGATGATGAGGTGGTAGAGGATTATCCAGCATGATGAGCAGATTTGCATAACTGCTTCCAGAGTTCCTGCATAGCCTTTGCAATATTGTCACTCCACAAATTATAATTTCCTTGATGGAAAATTAAGAACGTGTGATAAAATGCCTTTGGCACTGTAATAAAAAAAGTGAGAAGACAGTAATTTTTAAACCTCAAGGCAAACATCTTAATCTGTTAAAAGCTGGTTCAGACTTTGTAAGGAAACTCATGTTCTCACCTCAGTTGCTCCACTCCAATAAACACATCCACAAGTTTCAATAATTAGAGTCCTGATCAGAGAACAAGACTGTTTGTAGTCTCCGCCAGGGCTGCCCTTTGTCACCTATTCTGTTCGTTACTTTCATGGACAGAATTTCTAGGCGGAGCCAAAGTGTTGAGGGGATCCGTTTTGGTGGCCTTAGGATCACATCCCTTCTTTTTGTGGATGATGTGGTCCTATTGGCTTCATCAGGTCATGATCTACTGCTTTCACTGGAGCAGTTTGAAGCCGAGTTTGAAGAGGCCGGGATGAGGATCAGTACCTCCAAATCCAAGACCACGGTCTTGAGCTGGAAAAGGGTAGAGTGCCTTTTCCGGGTCAGGGGGGATGTCCTGCTCCAAGTGGAGGAGTTTAAGTATCTGGGGATCTTGTTCACGAATGAGAGAAAAATGGAGCGGATTGGTGCAGCATTTGCAGTGAAGCGGGCGCTGTACCGGTCTGTCGTGGTGAAGAGAGAGCTGAGTCAAATATCGAAACTCTCAGTTTGCCGGCCGATCTACGTTCCATCTATGGTCAGAAGCTTTGGGTCATGACAGAAAGAACGAGGTCAAGGATACAAGCAGCCAAAATGAATTTTCTCCATAGGGTGTCTGGACTCTCCCTAAGAGATTGGGTGAGAACCTCAGTCATCCAAAAGGGACTCAGAGTAGAGGCTCTGCTCCTTCACGTCGAGAGGACCCAGTTGAGGTGGCTCAGGCATCTGGTCAGGATGCCTCCAGGACGCCTCCCTAGTGAGGTGTTCCGGACACGTCCCACCGGTAGGAGGACCTGGGGAAGACCCAGGTCATGCTGGAGAGACTATGTTTCTCAGCTGGCCTGGGAGTGCGTTGGATTCCCCTGGAGGAGCTGGAACAAGTGACTGGGGAGAGGGAAGTCTGGGCCTCCCTACTTAGGCTGCTGGCTCCATGACCTGACCCCGGATAAGTGGAAGAAGAAGATGGATAGAAGGATAAATATCAGTTTTCAAATTATGTTTTTGTTTAGAATGAGAAAAATGCTATCCAAACCATCTGGGTCCTATATGAAAAAGTGACTACTACCCTTGTTTAGTTACATACCAAATGTTATTTACAGATTTTTAAAAGCAATTTTACTAGCCTAATTACAGTCAGACTTGTAAAATCAAGAAATCACTTCAATAAAAGCTGTTTGGCAATATGAAGGAGGATAAAAGATTTTAAAAACCAAAATCCATCATGTCTTCTTCACAGCACTGTACATCTTGGATTAAGTTTTGTTCTAGTATACAAACTGTGAATTCATGAACCATATCAAAAGTTAAATGTGTACAAGAGAAAAACCTTCTCAAAAAATAAGATGATTGAATGAACCATTAGTCCATCACTATCTTTGAGCTTAGCTTCAACCAACCAGACCAGTAAAAGTGTGCCAGCTGTTAAATTACTTTAAAAACACGCGAACACACACGCCCACACACCCCTACACACGCGCGCACACCCCCACACGTTTATTTTGCTGTTTGAAGAACAACAATATAAAAACAACTCCGCCACCAAGAGAGCCCTCACTAATTCCCATTTCTATGTATATTGCTTTTCTTCTTCTGTTATTGGTTGCTGGTGACATCCAATACCTACAAGTAAAGGTAAAATTAAGAATGTCCCATGATGCCATACCATGTAGTAACATCTATAATAGCAACAACTTGAAGTAGTAATTTTCTGTTTGACTTTCTCCGTCTCTCACTCTGTTCAGAATAGGGTTTTTTTTTTCTTTACAACAAAGCTCCAGCTAATTAAGGTTTTCAAGAATTGTATTAGTTTCTGCAGAGCTCTTCTGTTAAAATCCCAGCAAAGCATTTCAATTAATTTGAGATATGAGCTTCGAATGAACCACTGCAACATCTTGCGTCTTAGCACTTTCACCTATTCTGTGTCAATTTTCTGCGTTTGAATCCAGAGTCTGGTTGCATGATCTGGTTTCATCTCAACTCCACCTGTCAAACAAACTCACATTTGACTCTGAAATACTTTTGCATACAAAGGAGTTCATGGTTGAATCAGTGACTGCAAGGTGCACAGATCCTCAGTATGTTGATTTCTTATATTTTAATACTACTGTGTATTACAGCTGTGGCTCTCTATTTCAGTATCATATATCTAACAGACATTTCTCCAAAAGTCTTTGAATTCAGAATAGACTTTCTCATTGCAATCCTTTCAAAAAGCCACACTTGTTTGAAGTTTTTTTTCAACCTCTCCTGTCAAAAGTTTGGACATTTAACATACTAACTACAGTTTCCAAAAGCAGCAGATTATACAAGCGGAACAAGAATGCTAGATCTTTAAAATATCACAATGTAAAACTGTTGATACTGATAACGTCTACATGCAAACTATTTCTGTTTTTGTCAGAACTAGACAAAAACAGTACCACTGCCAAATGAAAGACAGCTGTGATAACCTTAATGTTAACCTTTAGTTCACAATCCCATATTTCCTTACTACAGGTGCACCAACATGATAAAACACCAAGACAAATGTTTCTATTAGATATTACTTTGCATATAGAAACAACAATATTTCCAAAAGTGCTCCACACTTTTTTTACATTGATGTTGCTGTTGCTGTCAGGTCCTACCTTGCTACATGGCATTATCCAGTAGGCAATAGCCAGGAAGGGGAGACCTACGGTTACCCCCAGGACTGTCCAGCACTTCACGCCGATGGACTGCTGCCTCAGGCCTGGTAGGTTCTCGTACCAAATAGTCAGCAGCTGCTGCTGGCAGTTGGGATGTGCAACAAACTGAAGATAAAAAACAAAAAGAAAATTTTAAAAATGTGGAAATAATAGACATAAAGATGTGGAAAAGCAAGATGAAAGAAAGGCCTTTAAAGTAGAAACAAATGTGCCTTTGGTAATATGTTCCTGGAAATAACACTTTTTCAATATGTTTAAGGCTGTAATTAGGGTAGAATTATACAAAAACGTGACAGTTGATACTGACACCAAGAAAAATACTGAATACTATTTCAATTATATTAATGTACTATATTTGCTTAATTGTGCCACTGTGTGTTTCCATTTGTCTATTTGATATTGATACGAATACATTTTGCTACAAAGGACAATAAAGGATCACTCTATACTAAAATACATTGTATTTAAAAAAATTATGAAAACAAGCATCTACTTCATGCAAATGTCTTCAGCTACAGGCCTGTCCAATTTCTGTCTTTCTGGTAATTTTGCATACTGTTTTCTTTACTACAACAGAAGAAGAGATTACAATGTTTTGTGTCATAACTTGACAATTTAGTAGCCGATTTAATCGTCAGCTGATGAACAATTTCCTGCGTTAATTTGTACCGCAGTAAAACAAGGGGATTGCAATGAGGCGTTGAGCTGCATCATTATTTTATTCAAAAACTCTATGAGTACTAAGAAACTACAATTTATAGTTTTAAAGTTAAATTGTTTAGACTTGGGAAGGTTAGTTATATTTTAATGTGCCTAAACTACAGAGTGGGTGACAGGTCTGGACTTCAGGAAGTTGATTTCTGGTCTATGCTCTTATGCTGCCGTTCAATGTGTGCAACAGTTGGAGTAATGTTGCCTTCTTTGACATCAGTCAAAAGAAAGCACTGAACAAAAAGCAGCACAAAGTAAATTTCAAACTGTGTCTACATGCACGTTGACCTTAAACAAAAAGTGCAAGATAACCAAAATGATATATGAAAAGAATGAACATGCTTCCTCTATTCATTGAGGTAAATTAAGTAGAAAATCTGTTCTATTTGAATAAATCTTTAATCATAAATCTCTAGATCTATAACTCAGTTATTTGTGCTGTAAATATTGCATAAATGACTTTGAATTGTATTAATTTTGAATACACATCTATGAGCAGGTTTTGAAATCACTTTAATGAAGGATTTGCAAAGGAAAGCATGAAAGCGGGCAGCAAGTAGCAATGACTGAGTGCACACATTAATTAATAACATTACTCAGGGAGATAAATGAAAGGTAGCAAAGGTATTATGGGGACAAATAGAGTACATGCTTCTCTTTTAGCTGGAGGAAGGATGTGGGATGGAAAGGAATCAATGCTCAGTCAACGGCTAAACCTAACAATCAAATTCCATGTGGAAGTGTTATTATGTTCATGTTTAATGTTGCAAGGAGCTGATTTTCTGTTGGTTCAAACATGCTTTCTCTACATCTTTGTTGTAGATGCAGAGAAAGCACCTATAACAACTAAAAGTTTTCATCCCAGTCGTTTTCACCTCCATCCCAGTAGGGTTGAATTCATCTGATCAAATCTGACAATAGCAACACGCATGGATAAGGTGTATTTGTGCAGCAGGAAACAAGATAGCATTGTTTCCAGTCAGTTTCCACTGACCCATACCCTTAATTCTGCCTGTGTCCAGAAATGAGAGCTCAACACAGTCGTGCTCCACCTTGTTCCTACGGCACTGTGTCTCATCCCTGCAACTTCAGTAATTAGCAGCTTGCTACTGGAGATGCTTTTGTTTACTGGTTAAAAACAAAACGCGCATCAAACAGTTTTCTTGCTGCCCAACACACACACAATAGAGATGCAGGAAAACGATTTCTAACATAAACATACACGTGAGTAGCTTTGGTTCAGAAAAACATACAGCACTGATGCCAAATGGAAAAATGTGCCAACGGGACTTCTGTGAAGTGAAATGGGGGAAAGGGATTTGATTTGACATTTTAAAGCCACCTCTGCTCAGCGCGGATTAGTTCTCCCACAGGGGCCTGTCAGTTGCTTACTTTAGGTCTTCTGAAGGCACAACACAAAAGTTTTAAAAACATTTTTGTACAAACACTTCATGCTTACCCACATTGTTATTAAATGATCCAGGCGCTAATGCTGAGTTCACTAAATGTTAATGCGAGACCCAATTACCACGAATGGTTGGAAGCTTTTTTACAGATACACCAAATGAAACATGACTCTGTAACTCCATTTACATCTTTTAGCAAGATTTTTTCTGAAATATGTATAAAATTTAGGCATTTTTAAATCTGGTCCAAAATGTAATTTGATCCAATTGATGTTAAGTACCCCCCATAAAAAAACAATGTTACCCTTGATAAATCGTTTCTGACATTTATTCTATAATTTTAATTTAGAAATGAGGATAAACAATTGTTCTTTTTCACTATACACACTCATTATACGTTTGTATTATGCAACTTGGAAAAAAATCTCAATGATCTTCATGGTCTCCATCTCCAAAGACAGCTTGACATCTATTTTACAATCATATTCATAGCTGGATATGAATTCCTACTCAGAACATTATTATTGTTCTGGGTTTAATTGTTATTTCAATCTGGAGAAACTCAGACAGAGAGAGGAAGACAATTAGAAGAGTTTATTGACATGCAAAAATTAAAGTCTTTGGCGCTCGGGCCCCGGCTGAGGACATCGATTATCGGAAATTTTTTGCGATAAGCTCGAATGAGCATTCCTGATGCTGATAGGAACGTCATCCCCCCAGGATCTGGCACTGGTGGTGGAGGTTGGTGAAGGATGCGGGCCTGAAGGACCGGGCGATTGGAGGAGAAGGGGTGGTGGTGGTTTGAGCTCGGCTGGAGAGCGGAAGATGCCATTGATGGAGGATCTTATCAGCTGGGGCTTGGTCGTTGATTGGACGTGACGTGGCTTGGACAAGCATTTATAGGACGTCGGCGCTAGGCGGGACTCCCCAATTAGAAGGTGCAGGTAGGGCTAGAAAGAGTCTTCCAGTTTGAATTTGCGCCTAGGCTTCATATATCTAATACTTGTGTAATTTATCTTCATGTTAAAAGCAGTTGACCATGTAAGAGGCAAATAGTTTTCCAAAAATTTACAATATTCAGAAGTAGCTATATTAATCTTAAAAGCAGGACATGTATTCCATGTATCCCTCAAACTCAAACTTTGGTTTGTTGGTTTGGCTTTACAGGACGAAGTGGGTTGAAAGGAATATAAGTGATTGCTCAGCCAACATGTCAAAGGTGGGGGAAAAGCTTTGAACAATATATTTATTTTTTAAACAACATGCTACAGTTTATTATTTTCATTATTTGTTGAACAACTGAGTGTTACACAAAATATAGTCTGGAGAATGAGCTGGATTCTTATTTTGCTGTTTATATTTTTTTACAAATAGGTTGTCTATAGGACGATAACATTTGGATGAAATATGTTTACTGGTGAAATTTATTTTTTTAAAGATTTTTTGTATTCTGCATAGATGTTGTTCACTAATAAAATCTTGTTTTTGGAACAATTTTATGATTGGTTGGCTTTTCCTCTCTGTGTAGTTTGTGACAGACAGCAAGCTTTATTTATCCATTCATAACACATTCATTTTAAGCTCTTTATATAACACTTTGTTAAACTGTAACATGTCCTCAACAAACCC
The DNA here is from genome assembly GCA_903066815.1 of Brachyrhaphis roseni. Lineage (NCBI taxonomy): Eukaryota > Metazoa > Chordata > Actinopteri > Cyprinodontiformes > Poeciliidae > Brachyrhaphis > Brachyrhaphis roseni. The sequence goes on from CAEFZY010016169.1 coordinate 27,815, forward strand.
TATTATGACTGGATTATGTCAGGTGGCTTTACTAAGCTTAGGAAGTATTTTTTATATTGGATTTCTGCCTGTAGCTTTTAAAGATCCATTACAATCTAAAATGTACTATTTTGCAGTGAAGGCATCTTGATCTCATAACTCTACTGGTTAGTTTATAAAATATGTAACTTCCAAATAAAATGGGATACCACCTAAGAGGATGAGTGAAAATCCTTTTAAGTGGAAAAACATTTTTATTTGTCCCTTTATCAAAAACAGCATATCGAAAGTTTAAACTCGCATAACAAGGGTACAGAGAAAAATTCAAGGATGCAAATTGATCTAATAAAATATGAAGAGTTTTGATATTTTTCAAATCAGTGATTTAATATACAACATTGTGTAATATCAAACATATTAATTAATCTTTTTTGAGTGTTATCAAGAATAGAGCTAAACTTAATTTGTTCTTTGTTTTAATATTGGTTATATTTCACTCTATATATCTGGTTTAGCAATTTCCTGTTTCTAAAATGTTTACTTTATTCGTACCTTTTTGACTTCATATTTGATGGCCAGCTTGACGCGACTGAGGCAGGGCCGGTTGTAGGGACTTGGTGGGCATTGGTCCACATCTCCATTCAAAATGGCCTCAACTTCTTCTGTGTCTCGACAAAGGTCCAGCACACCCACCACAAAGTCTTTGCACTGCATGGACAATTTACGGTAGTCGTTCTGCAGAAGAGAGGGAAGCATTTATAATATCAGAATTACAAATAATGTCAAAAACTACTTTTACACAATGCAAGCAGTTTAGCAGGTATTTAGCAGTGTTTTTAGTGACCCTCCTCCACTTTCTTTTTCATTACCCATGATAAAAAACAATTATAACTTGTATAATTATAAGTTACAACATATTGCATGAACTAAATATACCTTATGGATCTCATTTTGAGAAACAGATTTTGAGTTCCACCATCTAGCGTCAGGGTCTCTGTACGTGACTTTTTTCTTACATTGCATGTTGGACATAGAAACCTGCATCAACTGTTTCCAAATACATAAAAGATAAACCGTCATTTTCATTTTTCAGCTCTGTTAACCCTCCTGCGGTCTTAGAGGAGTTTGGCAAATGCCACGTGCAGACAGCGAGGAAGCTGGAGTTTTTCCATCAGGCTGTCAGTTTCCGAAACTACACACAAAAAAAAACTTGTTAAAGCGCACCCAGTGTCAGTGCGACTCCATCGGACCGCGCACAAAGCAAAAAACTTGTGGGGTCTAAATGATTGTGAGAGGGTTAAACATCTTCAGTCCTTTCATGTACATATTCTATGCTGACTCAGATTAGTTAGTTCAATTATTTTGTCATAAATTAAAATGTGGATTAATTACAACACTGTGAAAATTCTGTACATTTCTTATATGTCACATGGGATTTTAACTGATAATTTCACAGCTTAATTTTTTGATGTAAATAAATGTATCAGAATATGTTTATTATGAATTTTTCCCAACAACTTATGTGTGATCGATAGTTATTTTACCTATTAAATTAGTGAAGCTTTATCGTCAGTGACAGAAAGCAAGCTTTCTAAAATTTGCTTTTTCTGTCACAGTTGCTGACCAGGCACTTCTACAATTTGCACATGATGTCAACACAAACTCATAAAGTGTCACAAATATATATAAAGGAGAAAAAAATGTCACAACTGTGTGATTTTTAGATTATTTTGGGTTAAAAGTCACACTCGTACGTGATGAGTGATTATACACATCACTAAATGTATGTGAGACTGTGGTCCGCAAACGCACAACATGCTCTGTGTGTGTGTGTGTGTGTGTGGGGGGGTGTGTGTGTGTGTGTGTGTGTGTGTTTATGTCACCTCAGACAAATTTCTGGTTTATTCTCTCAACTGACATTCATACTTGACACTGTTTTAAAGTTCCTGAACCTTTTGCCACTAATGCCTGAAAAAGCTTCCCTGACTTTTGACATGATAAATGACAACCCTGCTATTTGCAATTATAATGTGACTCATGTGTTAAATAATTTAAAGAGTTCATCTGCCATTTCTTGACCTCTTCTTATGAATCATTTCAAGATTACCTTTGTCAGAAAAGGAAAAAAAAAGACTGTGTCTTCCTCAGCAAAAGTCTGATTTATAAATAAAAACTCCCAAATAACTTAAAAACAACGCTGTTTTATGTTCTATATTTGGGTTTATGCACATTTTTAGACAGCACACTAGAAAGAAAAATTAAAAAAAAGACTTAAAATCTCAGCCAACATCGCAATATGAAGAGCTACATTTCAGGAAATTAGAAGATGTTTTCAGATTAGTGTTGGTGGTCAGGTTAAAAGTACCTTTTTAACCCTTTAAAAAGGTACTTTTACTGCCATGTTAATGGGTTAACCCATTAACATGGCAGTACTACCAACCTCAATAAGCCTATATTTCCATAGTAAAAAAGTTTTTCCTGTTTTTGTCTGAAAACAAAAACACGATTAGTGTAAACGGAACATTTCGTAAATGTTCAGTGTTCATTAACTGTAAGCGATAAATCATTAAGAGAAATTAAAGATTGAAAACATCATTCTGTGTGTAATTAATCTATATAGTGTGTTTCCCTCAGTGCAGAAATAAATTTGCTTTTCAGTGATATTCAGATTTATTGGATATGACCGTCTATCTCTCTCTGTCTTTCCATTTGTCCATCCTTTCGTCCATCTATTAGCTCAAAAAGGTCAAAGACAGGACAAAGAAAGTACGGAGGTCAGATTGAACTTTTGTATGCTGTTGAACGTCCTGCAAGGCCTTACAAGAACAAAGGATTCATGAAATTTCAGTAAAAGTTAAAAAAATACATATTCTATTGAAAGGTCAAAAAGTGCGTGAAATTTTATTTCGGTAGACCAATTTCCTCTGCAGCCAGGTTTTTAAAAATCTAAACTGTATGGTGCTCACCTACTGATCATAAACTTCATTTGCATTCCTTCAGTGTGTGACCCCTGTGATGATTGTGTTCTTCCAAGCATAACTTGTATCATTTGTACTGAATATAAAATAGTGATGTTAGCTCCTGGAGCAGTGTGCAATTTCCTTGGATTCATTAATAAAACTAGAGAGAAGTGTGTTTGATAACGCTGATTAGATGACTCATCACTGTCTGTCAATTAAAGGAAAATAATTTAGATTATCTGTTAGAAACATCTGTTTGGTCTGTGTTTCTTTCAGACAGCTTGCTGAAATAAATCCATTTTAATCTCAAGACAATACATCAGGGTGCTACATGCACCAACAATATATTGATAAGCAACATTTACACGGCAAAGTGGGAAAATCTAGTCTAACAGATGATACACGTATAAAAATCCAATATCAATGTCAGACGCATGTCTTTTTTTGACAGGATATGAGATTACAAAAGATTCAGGAGATTAAAATTGAATGATGTGGTGTGAAACAGACAAAATGGGAAGGAACCCAAGAGAGATAAACAAGAAAAAACTGGATATGACCAACAAAAATCTAATTTTACTGAGAATTAAACTCATTCAGTAATTAGCTTTGTGTTTCATCCTGGTTCTTTGACATTAAAATCTGCTAAATTAATTAAAACAGAAAATCAGAACTGCGTAAATGAAATAACTCCCTCCCCACTGCACTTTCTAAAAAAGTGAGTGTGGCTTTGTCCGGAGGCTGACATGCAAAATTGATAGCCTGTCTTGAATAGTAAGATGTTTGATGATAAATGTCAAGTAACTATGGCAGGTTCTGGTGCCAGTAGCTGTACTCACATCTTCATTTAACGTGTAACCTAAGAACAAAAAAATTCAGCATTTTTTGACGTCAGATATTTTGCCAGAGGAAATAGAGTTGGTAATTTCTCTCGCATTTGTGTTCTTTTTAGATACACACATTACTGAGATTTTTTACACACACTTATTCTATATTATCCTAATGTTTAGGATATTAACTCAAGCCTCTAGTCATCAGAGAAGACTGTTGCAAGGTCTACAGAGTTTTGTTATTTCTTGAAGCTCAGACATGTTGAAATCTGCAAAGCACACAATGGATCAAGCCTATAAAAATATCTGAGTTTTATACTTTTTTAAGGTAGACCTCAGAGGACACAGTAACTAAAATTACATTTATTTTCTACAAGATAACTAATAACATGCTACTACCCAAAGGTTGAACCACCAGAGTAAGGAGACAGTCATTACAGCAAACCCCACAATGCTAAAAGTCCAGTTCTGCTCTCACAAACTAGTGAAAGACAGCCATTTACTTTGTGTTGCAAATCAGACATCTGATGTAAAAGAAATTTCCTCTTCAAAGAATAGACTTTCATTTAAAATTAAGTTCTTTTATTTTATTTTTTTAACAGATTCAACCGACAACAACCATTCACACATGAATTAAAACAGATCTACTGCTAATCATTACAAGCTTGTTTCTAGTCAACATGTCTGCATGGAAATAGGCCTGTGAATGCTTTCTGTATTTATGAACTAGAGAAAAGCTCTGATTTCTCAAACTTAAACAAAGTTTCACCCACCCAAGAAATAAACAAAAGGGAATGAATATTGTTGGGTTGTGATGATGTAAATTTGGAGGATTCTCAAATCAAAAAAGGCTGCAGTTCACAAGCTGTCCTTCAAATCTCAGATATGACAGCTGTGCTGTTTATGTGTATGCCGTGATTATGATTATGCATCTGTGTGGCTCTGAGATGACACGGGAGCTGATGGCATAGCTTGATTGCTACACCCAAAGAGATTTGGAGCACCTGGTACCAGATCTTTTTTAGATGTGCAATTACCAGCTTCTGACATGGAAAGAGTATATCTTTTTCTGGTCTCTCCTCATTTTAGGGACTTATTTTATTTATTTAGATAATTTCCGATCACATTTTTGATATAAAATCTAAACATTAGTATAAGGCTAACAACCAAAATTTATATTTTTCCTTAGGTATTTTCAGAGAACCAGTTCAGTTTAAAGCTGAATGATGTAGCAGTTGTTGCCATGCAACAAGACGCCCTGGGTTTGAATCCCGGCCTCACATCTTCCTGTATGGAGTTCAAATGCTTTCTTCATATATGTGTGGGTTCTCTCTGAGTACTCTGGCTTCCTCCCACAGTCCAAAAACATGACTGTTATTTTATTTCATTATTCTAAATTTCCTCCCATGTGTTTGTTTAATCTGCCTCTCGCCCAAAGACTGCTGGAGATAGCCACAAGCCCCACAGCGACCCTGTAAGAAAAAGCAACAACAGACAATGGAAGGATGTTCAGTTTACTATAAGTAGCTTTTGTTGTATTTCCTATTTCTGTCTAAAACTCTTAAGTCAATCTGATGACCAAGAGGAATACTAAATTCTCAAAAGAGAACAAACTTTAGCCTCTAAACCTTAACAAAGCGTTGTCCAGCAGATTCAACGTATTTTAAAATATCAGCCAATAAAAAAAACACACAAACACAAAAAACAACATTTACAATCAGAAAATGAAGAGGTTGATAAGTTGATACTTATTTGACAGAACAAAAGACTCCATAAAATAAATGGCCAAAAAACTTCAAACAAGCATACTTGTTTCAAGAAAACAGGAAAAACAAAACCTTTACCTCTATTTTCATTCTAATACAATTACATAAGAACAGATTTTTAGAGATACTTTGTTAGAGGTGAAAAAATAAAATACTGCTTTGTTTAGGATATATATTAAGAGGCCAAAGAAATGTGTCACTTCCTCCTGCTGCAATTCTAAGCCTAAATGTACAAAATAATTCATAACACTGGCTGATTTGGGTTATGATAACTTTCATTTAACCAAGAAGATTGTTTTTTATTTTAAAAAAAAAATGTAGATCTCTCAAAATATCTAAAAACAGTATTGTATATATTTTTTTTATCGATGTTTTAATGAAAATCACATAGCTGACCATGTTTTTTCATGTTTCTACTGGTATGTTTGGTGAATCATATTTCCGCAGTGTGTTCCATGTCTTTCAGGTTGGGAGGCCTCCTTTTCATTATCCTAATCTTTAGCTCCCATCTCAGATTCTCAGTTGGATTCAAATCATCACTTTGGCTGGGAGTGGGACACTCAAAAATGTAAGTATTACTTCCAGGAAAGAAACATGATCATCAGACTTAAACATTACTTTCAACTTTAAATCTGTGAGGGGATTGAATATGTTTAAATTTGTCATAATGTCAGAGAGAAGCTTTGCCTTGCAACCTCTTTTGATTCCAGAAATATAATAATTAAATTGTGAGTGTTTCAACTTTTACAGTAAGTGGATAGTTTGGTTGCAAAAACTTTGTATTTTTATAGACTGATATTAATCTGGTTTAAAGGGAGACTTAGGGTGACATAAACATTTCTCTGTCAGCAGTCCCATTAAAAGATGCATGTTTAGTTTAATCTGTTTCTCATTAGGCTATTTATGAATGTTCATTTGTCACGTGTAATTTGCCCATGTAAAGTTGATTGACTAATGCTATTAGCAAACCGAGTAGACATTATTTGATGCTTTAAAGCAATGAGGAGATAATGTGAAGGAAGACAGGGAGATAAATAAAGAGAGAAGACATGGGGATGGTAATGAGATGGTAATGAGACAGATAAATCCTAACACAACCCTGGTCCCTCAGGTGAGCCCCTCTCATTAATTTGTTGGGAGATGGGAAACAGAATGACAAGCGGAAAGGCAGCATATCAAACACAAATGTGGTCAGAACGTGGTGGGAACTGACAGGTAGGCACAGACATAAATTAATAGACTTGAGGAAAAAAAAGAAATAGGTGAACTAAACTTCACATAAGTAGAGATTGAAAAAAAAATCACAATAGTAGACTGCTAAAATCCAATCTGATTGAATGAGCATAACACATATTTGTGTATTGATTTCAGCTAAGATATGGGTGCATCACAAAGGGTGCTTTTAATTACATGAGTCTTAATATTGGTCTAATTATATTTAATTTAGATAATTGCGGTTCATGTTTTCTAAAACCTATTTGTGGACTGAGGCCAATCAATCAAGTCCGCCCTTTTGCAACTTATCAGTGTCTTGAAATTGTGACTGTGATATAAGCTTGGAAAATGATACATTTATTGACAAGAATTATGTCTGTAATAACAAGGTTATGAATGGTAAACCTTATAGAAAGAAAGCTTACACAAGCAATGATTTCACTAAAAATGCACAAAATAGCATTTTGACTGATGTAAATTTCTGTTTTTGTCTTTCTCAATGTCATCGTAGTAGAATAACAATCAAAACAATTGCAATCATCATAATGGTTATATGCAATTATCTAGAAGGTATCTTTTTAGAAAGCATATACCTAGCTTTTATCCAGGAGTATATTTCATTTGCCAGGTGGCTTTTATGTCAATGCTTGCTTATCTGGGTCAGGTAAAAATATGTGTCAAAGTATCAGGCTCAGGATGGATTCAGGCACCTCTGTAACTCAAGCTCTGGCTTAAAATGGGCCCAGATGCTTTATAGCTTACATGTTCTGCCCCGAGCTCAGAGCTTTCTCCTGGAGAGATGAAAGCAGAAAAGAGTTATAGAATTTATTTCATTTTCTTTAAAAATCTATATATTTTTGAGATGCTATAGAAACATTTTCAAAAACTTGAGCAGTTTGGCTCTAACACACAAGCAATGACTGTAAAATATAACACACATCGAGGCAATTTTTAATGTTTAAAATTTTACAAAGAGTTAAGGTACAGTTTATAAGTTTTGTTTCACCTGAGAAAAGATACTGAATTGGAAATAAGTAGTTCTACAAATAAAGAAGGGCCTTAAAAATCCATTAAAGATGAGAGACTGATGATTGCAGGAGAAGGTTGAATAACAGACTGAGCGTAGTGTAGAAATCTTTGCTTCAGCACTATATAGCTCCTCAACTATAAAACTGTAATTTATGTACAGTATGTAATGCTACAAAAATACAGAGAAACATGCCATTCTGATTTCTTGTGCTTTTCCTATTTCATTTATGCAATTATGAAATTCAAGTGTTTTATTGAGTGTTTGCCAGTATGAGTATTACAAAATTTATAAAAGCAATGAAAGAATAGAATAATCTTTATTATACCCGGAGGTGCCGTGAAATTGAGAGCTCCCACCGAGCCATCCTGCACTGCCAAAATAAGAACTCATTAAAAAAACCAAAAAATGACATAAAGCAAGAAGATAAAGGAATGAAGATAAAAAAAAAATATTTCCCTAAAAATGGTTAAAAAGTCTGAGAGGAGATGGGATGAAGTCGATTTTTGGCTATTGCTTAGGCGTGTTATACAAGTCTGTTTGTATGCGACTGTGAGTGTAAACAGTTCTGATGGCCCAAAGTATGAAGCTGTTGGTCAGTCTGGTTGAATGTGACCTGAAAGCTGGTTTATGCACATAAAAAAAAAAGCAAAGCACTCTGAATATCCATTTAAAATTACAATCTGTTTAGAAAGACCTCAAAATTCTGTCAAGTGGCCCATGCATTTGCATTCAGCTCATTTTTACAGCAAAATTAGATCTGGCACATTCTTCTACATGAGATCCACAACTCTTATAAGGCAGTATCTGTCAGTGTCAATTTCTACAAGGATGAGGTACAAATGTCAATCTGCAGTTTGAAACAAGCAAGATAAGGGACACAGCAAACAGGTTAAAGAAGATGCGCTGATCAGATGAGAACAAAATTAAACTTGAGGCTTGCCAGTGGGACAATAGTCTTAATCATGCAGCTTCAGTGGGATGGTTAAAATCAAAGCATATTCATGTGTTAGAATGGCCTAAGCCTAAATCTAATTGTTAATCATCGGAAATACTTGAAAAGTGATGTTCACAAATGCATTGCATGTACTCTGACCAGGCTTAAGGGATATGGTAGAGAAAAATGGATAGAATTTTTTTTTTTTTTTAAATCAGATGCTACTTTTGCAGAGTCGGAAGTCAAACCCTACAATGCAAGAACACGCAATCGTACTGAGTGTTTTTGTGTAGCGTCTAGTCTAGTGCAAATATCTTAGTACACTTGAAAAAAGACAAAGCTAACTTACAAGTAACTTTTGAGCAAGATATAGGAGCTTGTTTTAAGCAAATAATTTCTTAAGATTGAAGTACTAGTTCTACTGGCAAATTATTTCACTTAAAATATGGAAAATTTTCCATATAAACAATCTCCCTGTGGATCTTACACTTTTTATCCATATTAAGAAATTATTGACTTAAAACAAGCTCTAATACATGCTGAAAGGTTACTTATAAGTTAGTTTTGTCCTATTTCAAATGTAGTAAGGTATTTGCATTAAAAACTAAACAAAAATACTTGGTAGATTTTGCATTGCATCTACAACGGTGCATCGTTTCCGCTGAATACATATGAACAGCAACAACAAAATGAAAAGTTATTTCCTTTTCACGTCATAACTATCTGCTCCTCTGTGATTACTTAAAGTCCTTTTCAAATAATTCCATGTTGTGGTTGTAACCTGAAAAAATGTGCAAAAGTTCAAGGTACTGTATGTTCTAAAGAAAAGCTTCATATCTTTGCAAAGTAGATAAAATAAGGAAAGATATAAACACATCAGCTGCCTCACCTTAAACTCTGTTTCAATGTTGGCGAGCCTTGCCAGTTCGTTGCTGAGCTCAAGGGCTGTGAGCACAGGGTCCTCACTGCTGAGCGACAGGTAGGCTGCACTGGCCAGGCCCTTGTAAGCATTCATCCTTGAGCGTGAGTGACTGAAGGAGTCCTTCTTTTGCTTCTCCACACATTCTAAGCATTTACAAAAGTAGTCGTGAGGCCTTTCTATGCGGGCCCCCTTCGTCAAAAGGATGTGAACAATCTCATACTCCTGGCAATGAGCTGCCAGAATGATTGGGGTGATGTCATGGGAAAAACGCGTTCCATCCTCATCGTATGCATAAAAGTCATCATCTCGCATCTCTTGCTCCAGAGGGCTCAAAGCCAGACGGAGACCTCCACCAAAAGCAGGATGGCCGAGAATGGCCTCGACTATTCTGACATAGCCTTTGGAGATGGCCAGGAGCAGGCCGTCCCCGATCCGAGCCAGGCCATCTTTTTTCAGCAGCAGCTCCGTCACTTCCAGGTGTTCATTGCCCACTGCCAGTTGTAGAGCATTCTGGCCCATGTAGTCCACACAGTTAAAGTTCAGTGTTTTGGACTCTTCTAGCATTTTGCGCACCACAGGAATGTTGCCATACTCTGCAGCATCCAGAAAACGTTCCTCCTCTGCAGTGAGAGCAGAGCCGCGCTCATTAAACATGTAGGCAGGACCCCGCACAGCCTGGCGACGCCCCTTTTCCCTCAGTGTGGTGTGCCGGCGATGCATGGCTTCCACTCTGGTAGCAAGAAAAAGACAGAAAACAGAAGTCAGTAAAAGCAATACTTAGTGTAATGAAGGAGGAGAAGATGTGTTTAACATATCATACAATTTTGTGATTTAGCTGTAAGAGTCAGAGAAGTATAATCAGTTACATTGAACTGTGATACATCAACACAAAATTGAGTAATTTCTTTTTTTGTGTGGATTATGAGGATAGCCGTGTTTAACACAGATTTCTATCCAGATTTTAGAGAAAAGCCCAATCCCAACTAAAGCAACAAACTGTTACCAAATCTAAAAAGGTCGTGTGACAAGAACAATATTTGCTGCTCAATATCTTTTGGCATGACAAAATACTTTCTAATCCAGTAATATTTCAAACACATTGCTTGCTGAACTGGGATTTAACCATCATCAAAGAGTGAAAAAATACTTCTTTCCTAGAATGTCTTGCTTTGACATTCAGTCATTAACAGAAGAAATCAAAACAATTATAAAGTAAAAACAAAATAACCCACAGAATTTATGAACATGAATGATTATAAAGCTACACTTTTAAAGTTTATTGTTGCCCACCAAAGCTTGTGACATAATTCCAATATTATTGACATTAATATAAGTTATATTTATATAACTTCCTAAAGGTCCAGTTTGAAAACAAGTATTGCTGGTAAATTACAAGCTTGTAATTTCAGGTAGTTGTAATTCCTTTTTGACTATCTTTGTGTGTGTGTGTGTGGGTGGGGGTGTGTGGGCGTGTGTGGGGGGTGAGCAGAAAGCAGGACATTGAAGAAGAAGGTGAAAATGGAAACTCGTTCATGCTAGATGTATTCACCTGGGGGGTTTATGGATGTGGAGCTGAGAAAATGAAGACAACTCCCTATGCTAAATCCCATGCACACGGTTTAGAGGGGGTGTGTAGGTGTGTGCTCGAATGTGTGTGATTATACCATATTAAAGGTCAGCAATGTTTTAACTTTTCATTTACACCATCAACATCTCAGGACGCCAATCACTGTAAGAAGGAAATCTTTCTTCTTCATTCCTCATACATTTAAGGTGTCAGACTATCCATGCATAATGTCAACATAGCATACATTATCTGCAACATGTAATGTAAATTATTGGCCCTATGGCAATCAGCATTTGTGTATGGCTTTTGAGTTACACTCTATAGTTGATGTTAGCAGCTTCACACCATCACCAAAACCTCCTGCATTTCAAAGCATTTAGAAGATTCCTGATAAACAGAAGAACAGTGTGTCTTCCGGCCCATTTGCATAACCTTATAGTCAAGTAATAAATTGCCTTTTCCCATCTCTTTTAGTCTCTTTCTCCATCCATCTTTGATTGTTTGTGATTTGGTCTAGAAATAGAATGTTTTTGCATCACTGCATTGTTGAATTACAGCAATGTGGACAAGAGGACGCTCACACAATAGAGAGATACTGTCTGTGTGCCTTGGGGACAAAAAACAAATTGCCGTAGGAGAGAAAGATTGCTTACATTACTTTCGTATGATATGGTGTCATTACATGCACACTTTGCACGAGGATGCATGTAAAATTGGATCATTTTTATCATTCTGGAAAAAAGTGGACAGATTATCTGGCACAGAAACAGGAGCCCCAAGTGATTTTTATAATAAAGCACATAGTAATACCATACATTATCAAATTATTCTAAAATTTATTTTATGCCTAACTGTTGACAAGACGCATAACATTCATGCACCATTCTATGATTATTCTTGTACACGTTTAAAACAAGTGAGTTTATGTGAAAGAGGATCATATTGAACTAAACAAATGTAACTAAACGAGAGAACTCGTGGTGTGCAAAGTTAAATGATACTCAAAAAATTCCATTTCCTTCAGGTAGGATTTGGTGATCAGGCTAAATGACTGTTTCTGACAGTTTGTCCAAAATCACAGACAGGTTGTATGGAAATGCAGAAGAAATTTTATATATATTGAAAATAAATGTAACACTTGACAAATTGAAGAAAAACTCCAAGCTATTGAGTCCTGCACTGAAAACATCCATCCTTTTCATTACACTCCTCTGCTGAAGTTAAATGATCACTCTTAAATCGACAGAACATTGTTCTGAGGATGATTCTCCTTCTAAAAAGCAACATTTATGCAAAAGTATGATGGCATAATTCAATGACAGCATTTGCTCTTCACTACTCCTTTAAATTAGGCCCCATTAAACTTTAGATGAAAAACCAAAGACATGTGAGTACATGTCAATGTTTAATCCAAAACACAAAAACAGTGAACAACTAAGCCCATTTGCCCTGTCACCACAAGTAATAAAATGGACATCAGACATTACTATAATATGTCATATAATAGTTATTTAACTCAAAATGTAGCAGAGGCCTTCAGCAGATTGCTAGACTAAACACATTGCCAAGAGGGACAGATATTAGCAATAATCTTAGAAAACCAATGCCCATCACTCAGGAAATGGGCCATTTCAAAAGAACTTAAGTTTATGATTCAGAAACTATATAAAAAAGTTTAATTAAATTGAAGCAATCTGTTGAGATTAAAGGAATTCTATTGTTCGATTCTATTCTAAAATCTCTATTGCCTTAATATTCTTATTCATGCATCACTTCCACTACACCTTTATTCACCCGTTTAATTGTATCTACCAAACAATCTGATATTACTTGCTCAGAATGTGCCTCTTTTCAAAGCTGTTCTTTCTAAGGTGTGAGCGTTGGATCATTTGTTATTAGTGCATGCAATCATTTATACCAGATCATTTACAGTTTAACAAGACATGGAAAAGAGAAGAGGATGAATTTGGTTTCAGGTCAAATGCAAGGAGACCACTGAAAACGTGTGAAAATTAATTTTTCAACTCAGATGACCATAGCGATTAAGCACAGCTATCAATTTGTTTAATTTAAATACGCACCTAAATACAGACTTTCTAAGGCATTTTTCACTATATTGTAATGCTGACAAAAACATGCAGTCCACCCTCTCTTGCTTGCATTTTGGACGACACTCACATTCTGGTGACAGGCATTAGTAAAAGTCAACGTGCTTCTTTCCCCATGATAGACCATTAAAGCTGAACACTGGAGTATCAAAGAGGCAGACCAGGGAGGATCAAAGAGCCAATATAGAGGCCTGCCATTGCCAGCTTCTGATAGTCATGGATATAAGCTGCTAAATTTTCATTACGTGCCATTGTGCATGTTCCTAGATCTCTGTGGAGCACTTCCACACTGGAGCAGTGGCTGTAAGCTGAAAATGTTGAGCCTTTATCTCATAGTTAAGCAGTGAGAATGGGTTGCAAAAGTAGAAACTCTTGGTTTGATTGCAGGACAGTAATAATAGTCAGTGGTTAAAAAAAAAACTAAACTATCTGCTTGCATTGCATTGTAGTCTCTTCAGGTATAACACAGGCGAAACACAGTTAATACACTGTGAGTCTGAAAGAGCAAAGAGACGCAAAAAGCGGCTGACAATTACAGTATTTATCTCAAACTATTGCTAGTCAACCAGGTTGATGCTTCTACAAAATAAAAGCCCACTTGACGTGAGACACATTAAAAGGTAGAAGTGAGTTTACAGCATTTCTTCTCACATGCTTGATGCAATAGGGTCAGCGGAGATCCTAAACTCACCAAACCTGATCTATACCTGTTGACAAGAGGGATTTCACGTCGGTGATTAAATTCCCACAATGCAGAGTTTGCCTTGAAATTGCAATTGTCCAATATCGGCAAAGTTCATAAATGCACACTCTACGCAAGGCCTCGAAAATACTACATTAAAACTGAGAAATAAAACTGTCAGGACTCACGATTGCCGGCTGTCTGAGCTGAACTCGGTCTCTATGTGCTCAGCAGAGAAGTGGTTCCCGTACTCCGAGAGCTCCGGAGCCCTGTACAGCCTCTGTCCACGGTGCTGAAGGCGCTCAGTGCTCTCCGCACCGCGTCCCCTCCATATGGGAAGCGGGTCATCGTGCTGTTCATGTCCGACATCTATCCGCACATCCGGCCGCGAGCGAGAGGTACACCCGGAGTCCACGGCACGCTGGCGGAACTTTGGCGGGGTGAAATGCGGGGAGCCCCCGAGTTCCCTGGTCCCTGGAGACGGGTGCAGACACTCTGAGGAGGTGAGAAAAGGCGGGTCCGATTCCCCAAGCAGTGGAGAGGCTGAGGAGAAGAAGTCCAAGGGCCGCGAAGTGGAAGGAGATCCTCGGGGAAGACTGACAGAGAGAGGCGGCGAGGGAGACTCCGACAGATGTGCTCTCCCGCCGCCGTCGCTTTCCTCCCCCCCGTCAGACATCGGAAGAGTTCGGCAGCACCATTTACTCTAAAGTATTTTTGCAAAGTGGCACATATTTCCTGTGTTTTTCCAAAGTTTCCATTGAACAAGTTGCCGCTGAGACGCGCGGCAGAGAGGGGCTAAAACCTCCACCTTCACTCAGAGGTCCGCGCGCACTAATTAGAGAGAGCGCGCGCCCAGGAAGCCCGACCTTTTACAAAATGGAAGATGAGGAACAAATGAAACGCAAACAAATATTACCAAACAAGTGGAGAAAGCCAACACAGACAACTATAATTAAACGACAGAGTAAAATAGAACTTACCGACATTGGTTATCTATAATGAAACACAGCTAACTGATCAACCATGACAGAATGAGACGAGACAGAAAATAATTATAATAGTCTAACAGCGACCTTTTCTTTGGACGATGTGCCTTAAAAACAAAACAAACAAAAAAAAACAACTTCAAACCAGATTTTTATATAAGCTTCAACTCAATCTAGATATAGTTAGTCGCAGATTGGACATGTAATGCGCAAGTTTCTGGGTTTTTTTGGGGGGAGGTTTGTCCTTTTTTTTTTTGCTCCATGTTGTTATTTAATCAACTTTCCAAAATTAATCTTCTATGCCCAGAGCCGCCCAAAAGTCCATTGGGGCCATGGGCAGAATTGCCTTTGGGAGTGGAATTGCATACAGTACCATTATCCATAAGCTCACAAGCTTACTGTCTGGATGCTGTGGAATGAGGATGCATCAAATTTGACTTTGAGATCTTTCACTCTTCTGGCAAAATATTTCTTAATGCCATGACATACGCCAAATTATTGTGCCACTTGTGATGTCATCAACTCCAATGCACATAAAATAGATTTAGCAGGGTTTTTTTTTTTCTTCAGTCCACTTTTTAAAAATGTTTTGTATAATTCTGACAATCCCTACCTCATTATGTATCTCTCTTTCTATAGTCCATATACTTTTGAGGTAAAAAAAAATATATCCTAAAATGTGTCTTTAAATGCTAAGAGTAAAAACTGTGCTCTATTTACCAGTACTGCAGCCCACTTGTTTTGATGGATGCAACAAGACTAAAATATCTTCTTCTGACGACGCTCTCAATCTGACAATTGTTTATCTCACTAGCTCCAGTCAAAACACTGAAGTCAGCCATTAAAAAAAAAAAAAAAACCCTTTATATTTAACATGAGTGTTGCACTTAAAGCAGTACTTGTGAAAGGTGTGGACAAAACTAACCACCATTTAAAGTTGTTCCTGTTAGAATTAAACAAGAAGATAATCCCTACCTTGAATATCATTCATTTTTTGTGTGTGTCTGTGCATGTTAGTGTGCGCGTTTGGTCCTCTAATTAGAGGCACAGACCCATTAGTCATAATGGAGACTTCCTGCACCCACACACAGACAATAACCAGTCCTGACCCAGCTCTTTGATCCGCTATTATGTTTATGCACCGGACGCAGCCACTCGCAACACCTGTTTTCATTTGTGATTACATGTGGGAAGAAAATCATTCACAAAACTCCCTGAAGTCTGAGCACTGTTCTTCAAAAGAGAGCTTCCTACATGTATTAAAATAAATGTTACACTTACTGAGTAATTTGGCTAACCAGCCAAATATGTATTCTTCTGTAAGAAGGAAAACAAACTGTTTAGACTTAAATTTATTCTCTGATCACTGCTTTTCCACAGTCCTAATTTTCAAAGGGAGGTCTGAAACTGCTCAACCAAATGGCACAGTCATTTACACAAATTCTTCTTTAACACATGATAAATTATGAGTATCATTTATTATGTTTGTGTTTTTGCATTAAAAAATCCTACAAAAATAAAAAAGCAATGAAGCAGCAAGACTGAGTGAAATTAGAAAGATTTAAACAAGTATTTTATTCATACTGATCAACTTTTAACTTCTTAATTCTTTATGTTGTAAAGAAAACAATCTGATTTTACAACCTAAAAATACCAAGCAATCAGTAAAATAAGATGAAAAAAATGTATTGTTAACATGCGTAATCTAGGATTTATTTTGCTGATGCTAAGCACAAGTATGTTTCTAGTGGATACTGCACATGTATGCATTTTGAATTAGGGATAGGCTCAATATTTAAAGCATTTGCATTTTACATAATTGCTCAAAAGTCAAAAACTCACAGTTTGCCACTCAGTCACTCACAGTAAAACAAAGTGCTTTGCAAAAGTTGAAAATAAAGTGCCAAGATCAAAAGCAACAGTCTACACTAACACCAGAAAATGTCAAACTACATTATCAATAATTATGAAACACAAAATGTTGAACTGAGGAAAAGCTATTGTAATCCTAGAGCAATATATAAACAATGTGAAAACATTAAAATTATTAAATCAATTAAACACAACACTCAAACCACAGTTGGTAGAAAAACTCACACTTTATGAATAGATGTCTTTTTTATTTTAGAGACAGTGATGAGTAAAGGTTTAAACACAAGTCATGGTTACCTGCATCAAAGTGTGAGTCTGGCTTTCACATCCAAAGTAAATGTATAAAACTATGACAGTGTTAACATCTCAGCTTAAGAAAAAAATGTAATGTTCTTTTCTGGTATACTGTTTACTCTAATTGAAAAAATACTGCTGCATTACATTGCTGTATCCATCAGCAACACAAAACTATAGCCCCCAGTCAGCTCTCTTACTCACTTCCAGCACTAATGATTGTTTTTACACTACACTGTGAAATTGGAGTAGTCTGAGAAAACTGTAACATCCACTGAAAATAAATAAAAACACAATACACAAAAGCACAATTACGCCTCACATTTTTATTTTACAATATAGCTTCCTTTTATTGTAAATCAATGCAGGGAAGTATTTGTCAATGCAGGATTTAACATTTGATAGAATACTTTAAAGACGTGAACTTTCTTTAAGTAGGAAAACATATTCACAGTACGAAAACTATGACTCTAAGTTCACACAAACTGAAATACCATAGCTGCCAATTAAAACATTCAATATAAAAAAGCAGAACTAGTGCACATCAGGCCTGATTTAGGCATTACATGTACACACTAACCCCTCAAGTGTGTGCATGTAATTAAAACCAAATTTTAATTCTGCTGACAATATTTTGATCTTACTTCTGAACAGGGATTAGTCTAATGCAGTGACGTGCGGTGAGGTTCATGGCTGGTGAGGCACTGACTTAATCAAAATCTTAAGACCCCCTGCATGTAATTGTTTACATACGGAAATTTTGCGCATGCAGACAACATTGAAAGGCAAAAAGGCTATACTTTCCAACCCATTCTCACTCCCGACTCGTCATATATTGACGCTTTTGCAGGTACCCTCAGCGTCACATGTTGACGGTACCTACAATGCGAAAATTCAGCGATTTTGAAGACAAAAAATAATCAAAATTGGTAAAGCTAAATGAAAAATAAATACTTCACAGTACAAAACAGGATGAAAATAGCAATATAAATTATCATATCATTATATTATTATTCCATGATGACAGGTGAGGCTCTGCCTCCCCTGACCACACATCACCGCTCTAATGATTTTCAAGTACTAAATTAAAAAGGTGCTCTTCTTAATGCAGTATTTTAAGGATCTCTAAGGAAAACTGCTTCATGAAAATAATCCACTTTGCTGTTGATTTTCAAATTTCATAATCTGAATATCTGTGACCTCTTTTCAGTTGTTGCTGCAGGTATTAGTAGTTTGTGGAAAAGAAGGTCCCTTTATATTTTAATTTCATATGAGACATTGAAACATAATTTGAAACTCAATTTAGTGATATCTGCAAACCCTAAAGGTAGACATGTTTTGACCAACTACACTCCAGAGTAAATTTATAATGAAGCAAATATTTATTTTCCCAATGTTGTTTTAAAATCTATGAATCACAACACAGAGCAGGTTGTTAATAAATGTAACTGAACCTGAGCAGCTCAGGGACTTTGGGAAGAGTCAGGAAAGAGAAAATAGTTATAATTGGACAAGTTAAAGTCCAGACCTAAATCCACTTGTGCATTTTACATTTTGACATTGTCCCCTCCAACCTCCCCCCCCAAAAAAACTTGCAGCAAAAACTCATTCTACATAATACGTTCCTCTTCTCAAACGTGCTGCAAAAAATCCTAATATAAATATATAGGAGTTTGTGATTGTAATGTGACAAAATGGAAATGTTCAAGAGGGGTTTTTCTTTGGAAGGCATGATAACATTTGACGTAAATAATCACTGGTCTGCTATTAGGAATTTGCTTATATTAGTCTAGTGAAATGTTGAAAATAATTATTCCTCATTTTATCATTCAAAGGGGTGATCGGGTTTTAGATAATGTGAAGACTCTGTGTGGGTCTGAAATTTGGCCTCAGTCCAATCACTTCGTCACAGTAGGGGGGATTTATTGTCTGTCACAAGTATAGTTCCTGCTGTGAAATCACTGATTGGGTGATAATAGAAAAGCAACAATCTTGTGCAGAACATTTTTCTGCCCAGTGTGATTTGGCGTGAAATTGCCATTATCAAAACATTTTTAGATGAAAACTCTCACTTGCAAGGATCCATTATGCATTAAAGTCTACATTACATGTTATTGAAGCTATAAATTCCCATTAGTTTGTTTATAAACAGATCACAAGACACATTCAAGTAACCTCAAACACAACATCTTTTTTTTTTCATGGCATGATAAAAACTACCGTAATTTCCAGACTATAAGCCGCGACTTTTGTCACACGCTTTCAACCCTGCGGCTTATACAAAGATGCGGCTTATTTATGCATTTTTTTTATGGCCACCAGGGGCGCTCGAGCAGAAAAGGTAAGAGTGAGACAGGTGGAATATATGTGTAGAGGAAGACGCAAGTTTAATGTAA
>CAEFZY010016190.1:0-16154 GCA_903066815.1 Brachyrhaphis roseni
TATATATATATATATATATATATATATATATATCACTGTTTTAAAATTTAATGTAAAAATAATTTAATATTTTTGTCTGATTCCTCAGATGTCCCACAATACTTAACTCCTCTTTCACCAAATACAATCTGCTTGAGTAAGAAATATTCTTAAGTAAAGACACCCTTGAATAAAATGTTACTCTGCCCACCTCTGGTAATAAATCAGTTTTCAAACAGGATCGTTTTGTTCTATGAAGCTAGTATGTCCGAGCCCGAGCTGAGCGCCTGAACGCAGCTGATTGAGCGAACAGGGTGTGACGTGGAGAGCAATCAGGGCTGCTGAGCCAGAGACCGAGCCGAAGCCAGTCCACGGTTCGCGGCCACCCGAACGCAAGGAGCGGTCCGTACACGTTAGAAAGGAGACTTAATGTCTCTGAAACTTCGGGAAACAAAAACGAGAGACCTCTGAGAGCGGACGAAGCGGAGCGGGGCACATGGAAACACTATGCGGCCGGACAGACGGCGGTGGACTTTCCCATAGTTTCAGTCTAGAAAAGAGGCAAAGTGAGGCGAGATAAACATGCTCTCCCTGATGCTGGCCTCATTTCTGCCTCTCTTCCTTCTCTGCCGGATTTCTCTCTGCCAGTACTCAAGCGACCAGTGCAGCTGGAAGGGCAGGTGAGACTCTCTGACCTTATTCTGAATGAAATCACACCTGAAAATGCTAAATTTCAAGCGGCTGCTGTGAAAGAAAGCGAGTAGCTGGCGGCAGTTTGGAAAGGACTGACCGAAACTCAATAGACGTCGCAGTGAAACGATTCCATTTGGCCATATTAACCACGAAAAATAGGTTAACATGTAGCTGGACTCAACAGATTTATTAGGAAACTCTATTTTGTTTACATTAATAATTTATTTAAGCTTGTATTTACAAATGCAATATGATTTGTGCTTTCACTTGTAACACGTTTGCAGAATGATACTTGGATTTTTAAATATCACATCTTATCCTGATTGTGTGTATAGATATTTGGATCCAAGATAATTTTTTTTTTTGTAATTTGTCTTGCAGTTTTGTAAATCAGTCTTTACTTGATATATCATGGCTCTAAAGAAGGTTGACTTTACTGTGCACTGGAAATTTCACCTCCCTTGCAACATCTGCAGATTTTCTTTTTTTTTTTTTGCACTTTGAGTGTTTTTTTATCCACCAAGCAGGAGGGGTAGGCCATGCTTTCAGCCTCCAACCAATAATCTGTTGTTCATTAGTGAGATGCTTGCCTAATCTCCTTTAATTGCCTACAGAAGTGATGAACTAGACTTAATTAGAGACGTGCTGAGGTGAGCCTGGTTATCGGGCTTCAGCTGCATCTGCTCAGCATGTGCCTTTGGTTGCTTCAGATCTATGGCAAATTTGAATTTCAGCGTCTCCTTTTCAGCATACTGGGCGTTTCTCCCCCCAGAGTTAAACCACAAGCTTGGCATGTGTCTGTCGATGGCTTCCTGCCTCTGGCTTTGCCACGGAATGACTGACACACTGGAGTTTTCAAACCCCTGACCAGGCATTAAGTTGTGGAGGGAGCGATTTGGTCGTGCTGGCGCCAGAGTCCGAAGTGCTGCCCGGACAAGTCTCTTCCACTCTCTTTGTTGGTGGTTTGAAACCAAGGGGAGGTTTGGTGCGTGACCAGCATTTGCACTTGCATGCAGCAGGCCCAGCTACTGTTGCTGCTGCCGTTGTCTCCCCAGAAGCCCCCGTGTCCCCTCCATTCATCCGCTTCTACTTCCAAGCTCTTCCCAAAGGCAACCTGCCAGTGGTGCGTTTTGCCAGAGCTCAGGGGAGAACAATGTGGTATGGGGAGTGTGTTTGAGCTGAGGTCATGTCGGCTGCTTTGGCTCGTGACTGGTCATGCAGCCAGTCTTGCGCACAGCCTTTATGCTTTAGAAGGAATGTGGTGTAGTGTCCTTACAGTCTGGCTAAAGGGAGAGCTTGTTTTCTGAGTTCAACCCAGTCAGAAAATCAGTTTAGATGATGGATAAAACCAATGGTTTTCCCCAATGCTCACTTCTTACCCTTTCTGTCACCTGTAGCGGGCTGACCCATGAAGGCCACACCAGGGACGTGGAGCAGGTGTACTTGCGCTGCTCACAGGGCTCTCTGGAGTGGCTCTACCCGACCGGAGCCATCATCGTCAACCTGCGGCCGAACACCTTGTCGCCCGCCGCCGCCCGCCTCTCCGTCTGCATCAAACCCTCCAAGGACTCCACGGGGACAAACATCTACCTGGACCGCAACGGCAAGCTGCGGCTGCTGCTGCGCGAACAGGACCAGGCGGAGGGCAAGGTGCACTGCTTCAGCATCCGAGAGGGGGCGCTCTTCATCGAGGCCGTCCCGCATACGGACATCAGCCGGAGGATTACGGCCTTCCAGTACGAGCTGGTCAGCGACAGGCTGAGAGCGGAGGCACAGTCACCTGGTGGTAAGGCGGATCTTGATGTTGCTTCTGTACTGTAGCAGTTGTGGTGAACCTTTACTGTAATAAAAAGTTTGGAAACTTGCAAATTTCCACTGTTAAGTTAGACTATAGATTTAAAAAGTTCAAGTTTCCCCTTAAAATTTTCCATCATATAGTGGTAAGAGTCCCAAAATGAGATGCTGAAGTGACCTGAATTCTCCCTGTGTATAGTGTACTGCAACACTGCCCCTCCCACACCTATTGCTACACTTTTTTGTTTTTACAAGAAAAAGACACTTTACTTTTTAGAAATATTTCCAGTTTTGAAAGCACAGTGTTGAAACTTCTGTTTCTTAATAAGGCAACAATGTTTTAAAACTACAGTCTGCAAGCTGGCAGGGCTGTGTGTCAAATAGTGGATCGCAGGTTATCTACTTCAACATGCTAATTAGCATTCGATATTAGCTTGTGTTACTCTATAAAGAGCAAAGCAACAAAAATTCTTCAGTGCAATAATCCCTTAAAAACTGATACATCAAAATGTGGTGTTTTTTATTTCAGCAGCGGTTAGAATAATTATTCTGTTTCGAAGTGAATGTTGTTAGGTTTGTGTAAATACCAACTAATTTATGGTGTTTTTACTGAAAGTCATCACACTGCAAGTATTTCACACTGGGCCATGTCTGCTTGTTTCCTTAGTCACTATGGTGCGCACTCTGCACTAAATGCAGCCATCTGCTGGTGAAAAACTTTATTGGGTTTGACACTAATCATTCACTCAACAATAAACTCGAGCCAAACTTAGTTTCTCTTTTAGTTTTGGGGAAAATAGAAGGAACAAGATAAAAAGCTGGCTGAGTTTTGATCAAATGTCAACCCTCTGGTTGCTTCACAACAGCACCATTGATCTGACTCTGAAATACTCTGCTGCAAGCTGTAATTCTTGTTTTTGTTTCTTTTTTTTTATTTCTGGATGGCCTGTGTGTGTAGGCTTACGTGCGTGTCTGTGTGGAAAGGGGCACAGCCAAACAGGCCTTCCAATGAAAAACAGCCATATATTTTCATGCTGCGTACCTGCCAGATCTGCACAGTTTCAAGCTGCGCAACTGTTGTTTTTTCCACCTAAAGCAAAACACGAGCAGCGCCGGAGCCACATGTGTTTTTACGGCTCTCCGGCTTCACGTTTCCAAATCCTGCGTCACCGCTTGGCACGGTGTAGGGTTAAGAGGCGGAGGGGACGCTCTGCAGTGGGTTTGACCACATTAGTGGGCTTGGCTCTCCGCTGCAGCGGGATCTGGGCTATAATGTGGCATGAGATAGCACTGGGGTGATTCACAAAGACAGTGGTCTCGTGACATGGGAGGCCTGAGTTGGCAGATTGATTGCTCCTTTGCTTCTTTTCACCATCTTCGCTGTATTTCTTCCCCCTCTTTTTTCTCGTCTTTCTCCCTCTGACCTGCTGTGCTGGGATTGGGTTGCTCACCAACATGCTGGAATGCATCTCCAACCAGATGTTGGGAGGAAACTTCGAGGACCATATAGACTTGTTTGGCCTCTACTGTCTTTTCTTTCCGTCCCTCCCTTGCCGTTGACCATTTCCTACCTCTGCTTCCGTCATGTCTATTTATCATTTTAATATTTTCCTTTTCATTCCCTTCCATTCCATGTATCTCCCCTGTCTCCTCCTTGTCTATTTGAAGTGGTTTTTGTCGCTTCTGAGTGGTATTAGCAAGTTTTGCTCCATTACCGTGGAATGCATCTGGTCCCAGATGTTGCAGGGACTCTAGTGTGCTTTTGCACCCCTCCCATCCTCCTCCGCTCTCTGCTCCTATGAAGTGGTTCTGATCAGAGCGAACGGGCCAGAAGGAGACGCTGACTCGGCTCTTGGCCCATTCCTGTGGTTGTGTTTCATGTTTCACATGTGAGCTCCACTCCGCTCGGCTCGGCTCGGCTCTGCTCTGCAGGAAAGCAAACACACCCGGTCCTGGGCCCCGGCTCGCGGCCGCGCCTGGTGCCGCGGCAGTTCTCGGGACTCACTTCAAAGTGAGCGTGCGCTCCACTCCGAGGCGCTGGGCGAGGTCTGCTCTCTTGAAGTCCACCGTCTGTCCAGCTGTTAGCGAGCCATCAAGGCTTGTGGCTGTTTGACCTTTGATCTCCAGTGACGTTGTGGCGCCTTAAGTTTCTGCTCCAGCTGACATTATTGCCGTTCACTCCTCCAGTCGTTACTTCAAAAAATGCAGACTGAGAATACTCAACCTCTGAAAATAGAGACAATGAAAGCACACCTACTTTTTAGAATACTCTTTTTCTGCGTTTTTTATAAAGCAATACTTTCTAACTTGATGAATATTTATGTGCTGCCAGTGAAGCCAGGTGATTTCCAGCAGAGAAGAGCCACCTGAGTTAACACAGACAGTCATCCTCCTTATTTTCTGGACTGACAGGCACTGCTGCTGCACCACTGTCCACCATTCTGTCTGCTAACACCAGCTTCCTCCTCACTCGGTTTACCACCCTGCCACTAAAAACCGCCTGAGACAACTGAGCTTTAGATCCATTTAGTGGTGCTTCTCCTGATATAAAACCTTCTGGAGGTAGCAGAAGACTTTTTCATACAGTTTTGTTTCAATCAGATCTTTTCTCTCTGTGGACCTTTTGTAATGTGAGGCATTTACGAAACAGATGTTTCTAAGCTGTTTTTTAACTTTTAAAGTTAAGTAGTTATGATGCAGAACACGCCCCATCTTACTGCACTTCTTATTCATTTGGTCTGGTCTGTGTTTGTCACGCAGCATTGGGGACGGGGGTCACTAATAGAACAGGCCCTGTGAGCATTAAACATACAGACAGCGTGCATAATTCAGTTTGTTTGATTTTTGATGTATATGTCATAAGCAGTAAGGCTGCACAATATCTGGAAAATATGTGATTGTTATTCTGTTGCTAAATATTGCCGTGATGATAACAAATATGATTTACCTACCCTTCTTTAAAAAAAAACAAAAAAAAAAAACATTTAAAGCCCCTTGTACTCTGTGAGCTTTAGCATCTCTGCTAAATAAATATATCAAATGTGAACATCAAAGATCCCTGTATTACTTCCCTGGAGAATTTGCTTGCAAAACAGTTGAAATACATCGATTGCGACATTGGACATATTAATATTGTGATGATGAATGTTTCTTCATCACAATATGATGATGAAACATCATCATATGTTTCATCAACTGCAAATTCTAACTTGTGCAGTTAGAATTTGCTGATTTATTTTTTAAAATCATTCATTAGGATGTGTTTGTCTTGGCCCTCACCCTGAAAGGAAATGCTAAAGGAATCATTTCTCAGTTTCTTTTGGAGCGCTCTGCTGAACATGAACTTACCTACCCTGTTTCTTTATTCACTTAGCGCCCTGTCAGCCCTGCTCTGATGCCGAGATGCTCCTAGCAGTCTGCACTAATGACTTTGGTAAGTTCTATGTCTGATTTATAAGTTTGGCTGCACCAATCTAAGCTTTGCAGACAATTTTTAATCAGTTTTTCTAAAGCTTTGACCTGCTCTTACTGATTTCGGCAGATTCTGATTTTTCTTGCATGTAGAATTTGTTCCCAACTTTTCTGCCTTCATCAGTAAATTGTGTTAGTACAACGTCTGTGAAAGATGACAAACTGCAAAAAAGGATTTTTGCCTTTTTTCAAACAGACAGTTGTTAAGTTCTTTTAAATTCCTCTACTTATTTTAATGGTTAGTTTGTAACCCAACTTTTAAATGATTACTTTTTTAAAATATAACTTAAAGTATATAGTCTATAGAATGTAGATCATTGTCTTATTTCTGATTTTCCAATATTTTTAAATCCAACCTTTTTTATGACATTAGACAGGGGTTGAAAGCTCAGAAGAGCAACTTTTTCTGAACTCCGTTCGGCTTATCTGCTAATTTTCTTGGTCTCTTTTGTTCTAAATGAACATTTAAGCACTTCAGTGGTATTTGAGTCTTTTTCTCCTCAGTAACTGCACCCACACTAAAGAGTGGTGACTTGGTAGCTTTGTTAATAGTCCAGTCACTGGTCAAATATTTGGGTTTTTTAGTCAGGCCAGTCACAGATCAGCAAGTAAAGCCAGTTTCTTGACGCATTTCCTTTGCCTTCCTGCAGTGGCACGAGGCACCATTAAGACGGTGGGTCTGGAGGAGGACCACGCATCGGTCTCCGTGGAGATCAGCCGCCTTTACAGACAGAAGACCCACGTCTTTGTGTCTGGGGGCGTGAGGGTACGGAGCTGGACAGGCAACATAAAGATGCCCCAGCAATGTGGGGTGAAGTCTGGAGAGGGCGAGTTCCTTTTCACTGGGACAGTGAGGTTTGGGGAGGCCTGGATGGGTTGTGCTCCTCGCTACAAAGACTTCCTGCGGTTGTATCACGAGGCGCAGCTGCAGGGGACCAACCCGTGCCATGTGGAAACTGACTGATTTAGCTGCCCACATTTGGAAGCATTGCAAGTTTTTTTTGATTTTGGAGAAGAGCTATACTGAAAGATCAAGTCAAGGAAAAAGAAGAGAGACTGATGGGACTGTCCCAGACTTCTCTTGGCTGTCCTGTGACTCTTAGAGTACGGAGATAGAAAGTGTTGCAAAGCGGCATGTCACGGAAGCGGGACACGACGGAGAAGTGTTCAGAGCGTCTTCTCGAGTACGAGGAGCCGCAGAGTTTTAAATGTAGCAAAGTCCTATTTGTTTTTATGTATAAAATGTGAAATAAGATTGTACATTTTGAAATAGTGTGCTTTGTATAAAAAAAAAAAGTTTGATGTAAAGATCTGTATTTGTTTTCTTAAGAAGAACGTGTAAATTCAAAGACTCTTATTTTGTTTAAAAAATATTTGCAATTTAATGCCTGAACTAATTTTTTTCAGGCTCTGCAGTTGTGAAAAAATATGAACCAAAAAAAAAAGGAAAGACATGTTTTGCTGACAAGAATAAATTGTTTTTTATTGCCCAATGTGTTTTTTTGTTGTCTCATAAAACAATACATGCACGAAAGTGGTTTCATGGGCTCATGTTCTGGACAAAACCAGAGCCATATGATGTGCATTAGCCTCACTCCAACCTAGATGAAACCATTTATCCAAAAGGTAAAGAGAGATTGATATCAGAGTCAGGGTGGGTTCCTCTGCGTCGGTTCCTGTGGTGACGGGGTGGCCGTGTGTCAAGGTCAATGTGAAAGGCCTCTTTGTTCGAGCAGAGCAGCCCGATAGGAGTGTGAGGTCTGAAGACCGACCTGAATGCAGCCCTGTGACCGGGTACACAGCACAAAGTAGGACTCTCAAACCGCACTCCTAATTTTGATTGACATGTAAGCCGCAATCTGAAGCTTTTCCTACAGCTCCAAATAAAACACATTTGAGGAAGCGATGCGGCTACAGCAGCTCTTTGTAGCGTTAAAAAGGCGAGGCCCCAGTTCTTTCTCTCTGCCCTTTCACTTAAACGGAAACGCACCTAGAATTTTGTTCAGTGAGCTGTCCGATGCAGACAATTACTTCTCCAGACAGAACGGTGCATGGCGCTGAATTGACTGTCTGAATTCCAGCTGACGGCCAGACGTCCTCAAATTGCTCGCTGGGAAATGCAAACAGAGTTTCTATGGTTACAGTCCTCTTATTCGAGAAACCTTTTCGTGGCTTTGGGACTTTGTGCTTTGTGAAACAAGGTGTAGGAGGAAGAAAAGAGTCAGTGGGCATCTTGACATCCTCTGAATTCTACCTTAGATTTTGGCAACAAATGGAAAAAGCAATTCACTGTCACAACTTTCTCACTTCTTAAAGTCTTTTTCTACAGCTGCTGTTCACACATTCAGTGCATTGAAGGTTGTATATAAGTTTATTTTTGGTAATTTTTCTGATTTTTCAGTTATAGAGTAATAATTGAGGTAATTACATTCTGTTTACATACTCATTAGCTGCATTAGCCATAGTGCTGGTGCTATTATATCATGTAGATTAGGAAGTATATTACAGTACTATCCTGAAAATCAGCAAAATCATTGCTATTTACCTTAACCAGATATGCTTTAGTCATTCAGACTGTTACTCTTAGCACTTAAACTTGTTTACCTCATGGAATAGGTGTTGTGTCTTTATGCTCAATGCACTGGTCATGAACAGACACTTTGCAGCCAAGGACTCTTCATGTCTGAGATAGGGTAGCAGTCAGGTTTTTTGAATTATAGTTTTAAATTGACAAACTCCAACTCTCAAAATCAAACTCTAAAAAAATCTTATTTGTGGTTGAAATATTTCAAGAATGAACCTACTTTGCTCTGAAGAGTGTGGGAGACAAATTTTGAAAAGTCAACAATACATTTGACCTCACAGGTTAATTCCCTTGGTACTGAGGAGACATTTTGCAATTATCTACTTTATGAAATATTGAAGAATATCTGCAGACCTTTTATTAAAAGTCACACATCCCGTTGCTCTCTGGTGACCAGAATATTCATCTGATTAAAAATTTGTGGTATAATATAGACTAAACTCAAAGTTTATTTATATAGGACTTTTCATAAAGTTGATTTAAAAACAGACATAAAACCTCCAGAGACCCAGAGACAGAGAGAGATAAAGAGAGAGAGAGAGAGGGCCAGCTGACTTAAGGGTCAGCAGAGAGAAAAAGCCTGGACTGGCTTCTTTGGGAAATGCAGGAATGTTGGGAATGTGTTGACTTCACACACACGAGATATGCAGCCACCACCCAAATGCTGCTGTCTTGATCAGCCAGAATCAATAGAGTCTCTGTGGTTCCTCTGTGTGAGTGTATCAGTGTGTATGCCTGCAGCGTGCACGTGGCCCTAACCCCAGCACACATAAACACACCACCCCGGCAGCCAGATCGCCACCACCCACAACGAGAGGCAAATCAGTGTGCAGCTGCATCGCCGACATCTGATGCACTTCCAACATGCATGCTTCCGGTTGTTTAAAATGTCACATTTTGGTCTTATTAGGGTAAAAAGAAGAGCAGTATTTGTTTTGTTCATGTATAGGAAAACAACTTACATTATTAAAAGTAAAGTGATGATAATATCTAATTTCTTCAGAAATCTTTAATGCATTTGTTGTGGATAAAAATATAAACACTGGATAACTTTGTTTTGGAAGGGTTTTTTCTTGTAATAGAGCTCCCGTAATTTCTTTATATCTTTTAATATCTTCAAAAGACCAGATGCTAAATCAGATTATTCAATAAAACTTTGGTTTTTCTCTTCATTCTGTGAAGAGAAAAACCAGCTTGCAAGACTAAGAGTAAGGTCACAAATCAGGCTGTTTTCTGAATCTTCTGTTAAACAAATTCCGCTTTTCATAAAAAAAAAAATCCAAATCTTGCACAGAAATCATGGAATAATAAATATTTCTCAACTCACCACATGGTTTATTAGATACATTAGCATAATTAACAGAACAGTAACTCGTGATCTTAACACAATATAATCCTTCAACTTCAAACTGAAGTGTGAAAACAAGACGGGGTGTATTTGTTTATGTATTCCTCTTACTCCTTTTTAGAAATGTCCAATTTAGGCCCACTAGCAAAACGATTTTAGCTAACAGAAAGAAGAGCTTAGGAATCTAAGAATGTGTATTAAAGTCGTGTGTATATGCGCTTCAAGAAGAAGGTTTCCCAATCCAATATTTTTCTGATGCCTGGTCTGACATCTATATTCCATCTAATTACTTGGTGCTGCAGTCTGAACCTAAAACACTGCCTCCCTCCTCACTTCTGAATGAATGAATGAATGTGTGCTGCCGCTGTCCACTCACATGGCTCCCAGAGGCGCCTCTGGGGTGTCTCTCGTTCGTTCAGCAAACACACCAGCGTCCTCCGGAGTGGGGGGTCCTGCTGCAAGAAGCTTCATATTCAGCAGCCCAATAACAGAGAGAGACTTTGGCTCAGAGGACGCCCAGCAAACATGTAGCAAATGGCACTTTTATTTACTTGCCTGCGCACCCCCAGTCGCCTCAACAGCCTTCATTTACTGGGAGCTTTTTTTTCAGCAGCCCCATGGCAACAGCGAGTCCTGTCAAGGAAACGTAAAACTTTCTCATGATGTCACCAGAACTACGAAGCTCTCCTAACTGTTGTAGTCTTAAAACAACACAAAACAGCACTATGTTAATTGGCTGAAGAGATCTGATTTGAAGTTTTTATTTTATAAACAGCATGGACTAGGACTAGACTGCATACATGTTCCGAAACCTTAGCAAAGAACATACCACCCGAACCTCAGCTTTATCTAGACATAATCTTGGCACTGAATGAGTGTGTTGTTTTGTGCTCCATACAATCTGTCATTTATCAACACTTTGCTGCTTGTCTTATTGAGACAATGCAATCTGCACAGGCCCCATTGCTCTCAGGCCTGTCAGTTGCCCGGTTCAGAAAGGCAAATCTGCTGTTTGCACAGTCCAGTGAGCACCAGTGGCTTTGCCTTGCTGCTTGACTCTTCCTTGGCAACTGGGCCAACCCTCTCTGACCTCTGACCTGGGTTGCAGTCTTTGGATGAGAGAAGAAAAAAATGGTTCCTGTCTAAATTTAGCCCTTAGAAGTTGGAGTAGACAGGGCCATGCCCTCAGGCCCCTAAAGGAAACATGCATCTTTGGGCAATGTGAGCTGAGGCAGACCATCAGCCAATGGCAAAGGCGAGAACGGAGCGTGATAGATCGTATTATTGGACATGTGATGTTTGATGGATGTCCAGATGAGGGGAATAATAGGTTTTTTAACAGATAGGTAGGAAGTGAATCCTTAGATTTCAATGCAGAAGCGGATGTGAGCTGTTTGCATTTAAACAGAGAATGATGGATGGACTTGTAGAGAAAGGAGTGCAATGCAAAAGAACAAAAACCATGGATTCTGTTTTCATTGTATTAAAATAAATACACTTGTAAGCTATCTGGATTTCTGGATGAAACATAAGATCATTTGTCAGTTAAGAAAATCTCCTAATAGAGTGAGTTGCATAAGTATTTCTAACCCTTAAATTGTTTCACAATCATTTTGACACAATGGCCACGTTACAACGGCAATCTCTGATGTATTACATAGGAATTTTGTTATTTGATACTTTATAAAACCACCTGTCACTGGAATTACGGGAGCAAGTTCAGGGTGTGTCGCCACCATCTTTGCACATCTAGAATGTGGAATTTCTGCTCTAATTATCACAATGAAATTGCACAGGATCAATTAGAGAATCTCTGAATAACATTTGGGAAGTATCGTATTTTCTAGTAAAATAGATTTGGACTTTAACTGGCCCATTCTAACACATAAACATGCCTTATTTAATATTAATGTAGTTGCCTCCTTTTTTTGTGTTTTCTGCCAGCACTGGATCTGTACTTAGCGCCATCTGTTCTGTCTTGTCAGCTTCCCTTGGCTTGCAAAATAAAAGAAAAAAGGGAGTCCCCAAGAGCATGATGGTCCCACTGCCATGTTTCACAGTGTATTCTGGGGTTAATTTTCTGCGAGACATAAAACTTTGCAAGCCCAGTTATGGTTTCATCTTTTATGTTTGCTGCATCCTCTGCATAACTTCTAAACTGCAACCAAGTTTTCATCTAGTTTTCTATTTTCTACTTTGACCTTTTCAGATCTAGGCACATTTTATAATGAAACCTTGCTTAAAATGTCTTCACCCTGAACTGTCTGGTATATTTACCTAGCTCTTATGATGGCTTTTGTTCACGTGGTATAGTGGTATTTATACTGAGACGAAATTACACACAAATGTCTTTTGCTAACTGTGTGACCTGTGATGAGAATTAGTAACAATACAATTTATTTAGGGCTATCAGAGTAAAGGGGTATCAATTTGTGAACAAATGTACAGCACTCTTCAGACTTGGAGGCACACTTTCAGCCAGGACAATGAATGAAACCAAGTCACCGTCTAACTAAGAGACAAAGGTCAAACTTAAAAAATGTTTACACAGACACTGTCAAGCCAATGTAACTGATCCTGAGTCATTTTGAAAAAAAACAAAAAAAAAAAACATAAAGGGCAAAGCTGGCAGGAACACAGCAACCATCACTGGCTGCAGATAAAGTTGCATGTCTTTTTGGTGCTAAATACAAATGCATACCACACTTTTCAGACTATTTCTAAAGACCATGGATGATGTTTTTGTTTTTCTGCAAGCCACAATTATGCACTGCTTTATTTTGTGATAGCTCATCGCCTAAAGTCCAAATAAGGTACGACATTTATGGCTGTAACTTAGGATGTAACAAAAAGTTTAAGGAGTAGGGATACTTTTTTGAAGTACAATTGTGCAATTTTAGCTCAAAACCAAATTCAGAACTCCGCATTACCTATCACTCAGAACTTTCAGGCACATGAGGTTTTCATTAAAACCATTACTGCTTGTTAAACAGTGTGCCGAGTTCCTGAGCTATGGCAACAGTTATCAAGTGGACAAGTGTTGGCAACAGCTGAATGCTCATCGGGGGAAAGAATGGCTGAGGCAGGGGAAAGTAGAGTTGCAGGGGGTCACACGCTTGCATGTGCACATGCATGCATGCATAGCAGCTTAAAAAGCACAGGTGACAGCAAGTGACCCTCGATTAGGGGGTGAGGAACCTGTCGGGTTGCTCGCGAGCCACTCATGTTGCAGAGGGTCAAAGGTTGACCTGATTACTGAGAACAGTGAACGACTAAAACCTCGAGTGAGTTTTGCTTTGATCCTAATGAGCCGGAAGACAAAACTTAATGAAAAATAGTTCTTCGAGAGATCTCATTGGAATTGTATCCACAGGCTGAACTACAGTCATGGAAGTTTACTCCGTTACAGACTGAAGAGAGACAAGTGTTCCCTGGTGACATATCGCGAAGCTTTAGGTGGATTATCACTGCTCTGCTGTGGAATGCTTAACTTGCCTGAAATAGGGAATCGGTGAGGGAGGGGCATGAAAGGCATACAGATGCCACCCAAAGTGTGACGACAGTAAAAATGTAACGATATCAGAACGTGAGATGGTTTGAAAGGCAGGGGTTCTTCTCAGACTTCAACACCAGATCTTTATAGGATGAAAATGTTTGTGTTCATCACGGAGACTGAGACATTAACATTGTGTCTGGCACCAGTAAAAAAGCACTGATTAAAATGTGAATTGTTCTCATGAAATTATAAGAGGGGGATTTGTTTCACTTATGGCTTATGTTTTTTTTTATATGTGTTTATTAAATGAGTGAGTTTTGCAGGTGTGTATGGAAATGTATTCATAATATATTTCATATTTCTATGCATTCATACCAAAGTGGTTGTATTCCTTTAACTAAATGCTTCAGAGGTGTGGCTAATGAGATTATGTATATTTTTTTTCTCATTATTATGTCTGGATGTGTTTAAATTCTTTGTGCTCATTCTGTTGTGCAATTTGTACTTAGATATTGCATGGGAATAAATAAAAAACCTGCTATGTTCTGCTAAGTAGGGTAGCAGAACCTACCTTTTATTAGATCCTTTATTCATATTTAGATCTTTAGGTCCTCCTGAGACTGCAGCTGAAACTCCTTAAATTCTAAGGAGTTTGAAGCTATTGATAATTTTTATCCTTGTATTTCTCCCATTTATAAAAACTGTTGTAGTTATAACTGATCGTTTTTACCTGGCATTATCTTCTGAAGTCAAAAAATCTTCATGGACCTACTTTGGAAATGAAAGTTATCAAATAAAATAGCTTAAAATTAGTAATTTATTGTAATAAAAATGTATGAATTAAATAATATTATATGGTTTTAAAAAACTTGGTGCAACAGTTTCTCCTTTGCGTTAGCATTAAGCAAACTACTAGGAGGATTTGTTTACTGGTGTGAGAAATAGTCTAGCTCAGCGTCTCTACAGGCTTTTGTGCCTGTTATAAGAACATTTTTTAAATTCATGTACAACTATTGAGAATCCCATTGGGTCAAATTGAATTCAAACCCACAATTAAGTTGATCAGTCAATGCCATCTGCTAAAACATCTCTCTAAAGAAGCCAAGAGAAATGCATCCGTTTACTGACTGTGCAGCATTCCCTCAGTAAGCATGTGGTGATAGCAGAGAGTAAGAGCAGCCATCTAAATGAGTAACCGAAACACAAAAGATGACATAGATTATAGATTTTTAATGGCAGAAAGAACATTCTGTCTGTAGGGTAAGCACAACTCAGTGGCATAAGCCTTTGTATTTTCAAACAAACAAATGAGCATTTATTTGGTTTATATGCAAATGTAACTAAAAGCCTGCAGAAGTTTTTTCCCCTTAAACTTCGATTTTATTGGAACATAAAAACCTGAGGAAACTCACAGGAACTGCTTTTTGTTGAGACATAAATCCTTTATATGTGTAGTAAAACTTTGCATGTCCTCATTTTTAAGTAAATAATGTTCTACTTACTTCATCCTACAAATAAATAACATGAGGCATGCAGGATTTTGGGCTATAGCTGCAGATCCGTGAGCACATTTCATTTATTAAGTGCATGCCAAAGTTTTTTTTATGATGACAGTTTTGTAAGTTTTGTACCTAATTTATAAGTGTTAGATTCAGGAGAAAAAAAATATGTGTAAAATCTGAGAGAAATTACAGCATTTTTTTTTTTTTTCATTTAAATCGACCAGAGCAAGATAAAAACAAGAGCAGCTAAACCGCAATGAGCTTGTCTCTTTCCCGTAGCTCTGCCGCCCTCTGCAGGATGCATTAAGCACTGGCTCAGGTATTTACTGAGTTTTGTCGTGACCTTACAGAGAATGAATAACAATGCTGAGTGAGTTCCAGATATGTTTCCTTACAGCTTGAGATCAACTCTCCAACTGATGAATGGAGTTATGTACAGTATTAACCCACAGCCTAAGCCATAATGACAGTGCAGTACGTGTGCAGGAAACAGCCATTATATATAAAGCCTTTGCACCAGTCCCAAAGAGACTGCTCACGTTTCCATTGTGGTGAAATGTAGATTTATGCTGTAGTCATAACAAAAGTCTGAATAAAACTGACACAGCATAATAACGGGTTAGCAGATAATTTGTTCTTCAGACAAGCGGCCCGAAGACTGATGAATGACTTGGTGTTGTCTAATGTTTCAGTGTAAACTTTGTGTTAGAGTAAAACATTAATTTAAGTGTGAGGGAGGGTAACCATAGTTACACAGGAAACTAAATAAGGAGGAGACATTTGCTTCTGTGCTCCTGGTACAGAAAACTGAAAGTCTCATTATATTTCAACACATGTCAGATTTAGGAAGGGTTTGATTTGAAGGATTAAAAGAAAGCGTGCAAAGAGGGTTTGCTGACTAGAAATGTGTGCCAAGTATCACTTTCCAAGTCTTTGTTGCTACACTTGCTAAATCAATTCAGTCATTGTTTAACATGCTATCACAAATATCATGCTCACGCTTTTAGAGCGAGTCTTTAAGGGACTGCACTAAAATAAAAAGAAACATTAAGTGATGTATAGCACATACCGTAATTTCCGGACTATAGAGTGCACCGGATTATAAGCCGCACCCAGTACATTTTTAAAAGAAAAACAATTTTGTACATACATAATAAGCCGCACCTGTGTATAAGCCGCATGTGCCTACATACAGACGGTACACAGAAAGAGTTTTCAAAGTTTTAGTAATATACCTTAGCTTTTTTTTCCAAACAGTGCCTGTGACGCGGCAGTAACACAGCAGCA